>JAIUZE010009988.1:0-45982 GCA_022085475.1 Heliosperma pusillum | reverse complement strand
TGGAATATAACCTACGTTTTCTACTTTCCCGTGCCTTTGAATTTGTTTTATTGGTAAAACTTGGTCATTATTTTGTTATAGATATGGATAGCTTGGGATTTTTATGTGCATTTACATTAGCTTTGAGTTTTTCATTCACCATTTGTATGTTTGTCTTTGTATAGTGTTGAGTGCTTTGCTTAGGGACAAGCAAATGATTGGTTTGGGGGAGTTTGATGATCATTATTTATACACATATTTTATGCTTCCCTTAGACACATATAACTCGATTTACCATCTTTCCTTGCTTATTTCTATGCTATTTTAGCTAGAATATCGACTCTGCCGCTTATGTTATGTTTTAATGCAGATTGGATGCATTTGGAGTTTTTTGAGTAGATATGAAGCATGGCGGAGTCGGATCGTAGAAGGTTAGGCACGGAAATTGAGAACGAAAGAAAAGGAAGGAAAGAAAACGAAGAAACGAGACATTTTTGAAAGATGCTCGATCGAGCAAGGCTGTCTGCTCGATCGAGTCGGGATAAAGGCTGCTCGATCGAGCAACATCACTTTGCTCGATCGAGCAACCCAATATTCTGACGACTTTTCGTATTTTCCTAAACTAGTTTAACCTAATTAATTAGATTTGTATTATAAAAGGAAAGCTCGTCTTTCATAATTAGGCATGCTTTATTATTTAAAACCCTAATTTTCTTTGCTTTGCCTCTGGATTTTATTCATCAAGACTATTGTCTTTAGTTCAAGCTTGTAATCGGTATTCTTTAATCTTCTTTGTTATTCAATTAGTTACCTTCTAGATCTTAAATTATTCTTTGTTACTCCTTTCATTATTGTTAATCATTTTTGCTTTATTTATTATCGTAGTTGTTAGTATCATTATGAGTAGCTAAATTCCTTTCTAGGGTTGTAAGGGGGATCTAGGTTTGTTAGAAGGGGTAGCTAAATTAATTGAATTGCGATTGCATGGTTATCTTTTTAATTCTAGTTGTTTAATTACTGGCCAGGATTAATTAACTAGTCTCGCAAATTAGGATTGACACCGACCGGCTTAAGACTAAGATAGGCTACGATAATTGAATAGAACTCGTTTAATGATAGTGATCGCATGTTAGATTGTAGATCTAAAGGGCATAATTGAATCGACCGATCTTGTGACCTTAGATAACTTTATTGGATGATAGTTGATTACACCCTTACCCCTGAATAATAATCCTAGTGAACCTGAGACCCTAGACTTTTAATCTTATTGTTTTCAACCTTTTATTGTTATTGTTTGCTATTAGTTTAGAACACAAATCTTAAACCCCGAAATTGTTACTATAGAGACGAACCTAGTTTAACAGATTAGAATACTACCGCCTCCCTGTGGATTCGATACCTTACTTACCGCTGACTATTAGTTAGTAGTGAATTAGGATTACTTTGAGTAAGGTGACGCGACTTTACCCTTATCACCGGGAACTCAACAACAATAACTGAAGTGTTTTGGACAAAATAATGTATTTTTTAGCAAAAATATGTAAATCAAGTAACACTTTTATCTTCAAATGATAGTTAATATAGTTTTTAAAAGACAAAAATCATTTTAAAATGATTCAAAGTTCTAATTATACCAACAAATGTTAACTTTTATCTTTGGAAGGTTATCATAAAAACTCCACATTTAAGCATGCTCATGTGAGAGTAGTCATGCGATAGGTGACCTCCTGGGAATGAAGTTTCTCCGATGCATACCATTGTACTATTGGTGAAACGAAATGACGTTCTAATGAATTAGCTTAACTAGCAAATCAAATATACGGCTTTGCATAATTCAATATGTGGCAATATGCTTTAGCCACGGAAATTTAGCTCTTGCGCCACGAATTTTATCGTCGCCCAAGTGCTAAATTGTAGTAGTGCCTGTTGCGGTTTTGTATCTATTTGTTGTTACCTTTGTAACAGGCAGTGATGGACATGGAAGGTTTGGGCATCAGTGCTAGAGATACTCTTTATTTTCTCGATAAGGCAGGAAAACGACTATACGAGATTTTTAAACCTAAAATTAAAGAAGAGGCTGAAAAAAGACTTCAGGAAGCTATTGCAAAGATTGTACTGGTGGTACCTTGTAAGGTGGTACAAAAATTGAAGAAAATTATGGAACTACGTTTTCCAAAGAAATGCTTGCTGCCAGAAAGAAGTTCGAATCGGAGTATAATGAATTAAGAAAGATTTACTGGACCCATGAGGAGCTTCATCTCCCTTCGCCTTGTCTTGGGGCCGTTGAGGGGGACGTGGGAGGTCGGGGAATCATCCCAACCACAACCTGAACATGAGAGAACATGTTCTTTACATAAGATTCACCGTTTCTTAATTCTCTCTTTACAAAGACTCATTAATAGTATTCGTCTTTGGGTGTTTGTTGTTAAACAAAATGCTGAGTAGTCGACAATGATTTGAAGTATCACTATTTCATTTTTGGGATAATTCTACGAAGCCACCTCGTCATCATTATTTAGAAAAGAAAAAATAAAAAAAAATTAATGAATGTGCAAACATTAAATGCGCATTAAGTTTTTAAATAAAATAATAAAAAGTAAAGATTGGCCTTTTTACTTTTAATAATTTAAACAACAATTAAGAAATCAAAATACATACTAATTTTTTAATAAATTAAACATCAATTTAAACATCAAAATACGTACTAAATTTAAAAAATCCGGCGTTTATTATTAGAATAAGTTCAACGAAGAATAAAAAATACATCACTCGAATTTTACATCATTTATAAATGAACTCTCTCTCTTTGTTATAAACTTTCTCGCCTTATCTATACAATAATATAAAAAGGCATGTTGAGTGCATTTTGAAGTGCCATGTGTCGCGTCCTAAATCAATGCCACCTAACATACATATAATAACCCTTATCTATCTACTCCGTATTTACTGACCAACTTAAAAATGAAAAAGAAAGTTAGCATGCTTAATACGAGCAATAGTGTTTATTAACACAATAATGTTAGAAATCAAATATTGTTTCTCGCGAAGCTGAAAGGCATGAAATTTGACCCTATATATTCCAATATCCGTTTCTTAGTTAATGACGCCTTGCACCATATGCCTCCACTTTGAATACCAAATTAATATTTCAGTTACATAATCTTTAATTAGTCAGTGCATCAAAGTTTGTCAATCCTATATATACAACTCATGGAAAAGATGCTAGTGTCGTGACTGATACTCCTTGATGATGTACAGTAACATTTTTGGTTTTGTTTTAGTTTTATTGAATATTTCACAGCATCATTGTTTTTGAGTTTTCTCTGTATAAATCTGTGATTTTTTTGGGTTTCTTTTCTTTACTAATTTATATGTAGTAGTGATTTTGCTTTATTGTTATCTTACCAAAGTTTTAACTTCTTTGTTTAATTTTGTTAGATTTTGTGATGAACTACTCCAACGGCAACAAGGTGGTTTCCCCCTTTTAATTTTGTTGCCATTGTGATGCTCCTTTGGTGTTATTATTATCTCTAAGATTTAAGATACTCCGTACGTGACACTCCGGAAGAGAGTTTAGGCCTGGTGGATCATGACCCGTGGGGATGGTCTGAGAATCGGTGAGTGGATGTTTCTAGCAAATTGTCAATGATGTAGCTAAAAGTCTTTCTTATAGTCATTGATGAAGATCTACGAGACTAATGAGTCTCTTGTAACACAAAATGAATACCTATGGAAGGATATGTTTGGAGAAGAATGAATATTGAGTAATAGAGTTGTTAAATTGGTAGACTTGTAGTAGTTCAACATTACAACAAAATATGTGGATAATTTGAGCCATGAGCAATTCTTCCTCCGTCCTGGTCATTTAATGACCTTTGCTTTTGTTACAATTATTAAGGAAATGGTAGGGGTCCATTTGTGGTGATACTTAGTGAATGACATGTGGACAATAGTCTCATTGGGTGATCAAATTACTTATAGATTACCATCATAATATAGAAACATAAACAAATGAATGAGACACCCTAAAATAAAAGTTAGTAAACAAATGACCGGGACGGAGGGAGTAATAACTTTATAACTTTTTTGGTAGAAAGATTTTAAATCATTTTTCATCCTCCACTTTATCAAATAATTTACCGCTAAAGTGTCGCAAAATAATATTTAGCCATTGAATGCGAATGAAAACAGGAGAAATGTAAAATTATCCAAATTATACGATGAAACATACAACCTCATTTACATTATTAGTGCGTGCCGTTAGGCGTTAAGCACACGTCATAATAACCGTTGCTTTCATATTAGTACTACTAATTTCTCCAAGGTAAAAATCATTTATAATTTTAAATCTCCAACGCTAACCCGTGCATTGCACGGAATTCAAAACTAGTTGTTAGGTTCATATACCCACACTTAAGACATTTCTTAAGTAATATTAATTAACTCTTTAATTAGTTACAAGATCTAGTTACATGCTAACTATTTAAAATTTAAATAGAGAAAAAAAAGTGTTCCTCACATTGAGTTTCAATCGAGTATTGGGCACAAGTACAAGACACCTTCTTGCACTTGTTCTTGAGCTAGATAATTTAGGATGAATTTCCAAAAGCTCCAAGTATAGGAACTCTCCTTTCGTTGCACCTAGACTATCCAAAATCGTCTCCTTATCACACAATGCTAGGTATGATAAGAAGCCTCCTTCACCTTATTATTACTACTACAATTAGTAGTATAACTTGTTGTGTATAAGTGAATGAGAATGTAGTGAGAACAACTTATTTGTTCTTATTTTTCTAGTGAGATAAGCTTGTTCTATCAAAAACTACACAACATTTTGTGAAGTAAAGAAGAGAACTTATTCTCTTCATTTGGTACTTGGGCATGCCGGTTTTGGGAGATGGGAGGGGGACAAGCATGCTTGTTTTCTCCCTTACCCATGTAGCTAGTTGTAGGCTTAGGTTGGTTAGAGCATTAAACATGTCTTTACATTTAATCCTAAGGCATGATCATGCTAACCCACAACCACCCAAAGCCGGCACCCCTTGGTTAACATGGGATCCATTTTATCTTATACATTTTGTCAATTGTCATATGTGTGACATGTGACAATTAGCATGTATATTAGCTAATAAAATCATATTTAACATTTAAATATAAATTTTCAACAAATAAATCATACTTAATATTTTAAGTGATGATCTATAAATACACGTACGTAAAATGATCCATCTCATATATATATTTTACAACTTATTGTAATTATATTAACCAATTAGTCTCATCTCTAATGTTTCATAAATATCTTACAACTTTGGTAATAAAACATTTGATTACCAAAATGCGTTTCATATAATCATATAATAATATGATAATTCTCATATATATAGATTGAATTTCTTCAATCCAAGGGGTTAATTAATCTATATCAATATATAATTAATTTACTTTATGATTTTGGGAATCGTCCTTTCGGTGTGACCTCAAGGGATCAACTGATCACCATCGTCATACGATAGTAATGTCAAACTCTAGCAAGCCAATCATTACTGATTAATGTGGACCAGTTGACTATAATATTAATCATCCATTTGTATTCTTGTTAATAAGATTTAATTAAGTGATCGCACTATTGTTGAGGACACTCACTCCAACACAACCCATATCAAATGATATTTCAAAATGTTCGGATGGACAATCTATTTAAAATGATGTTTGCGTTCCGGGTCGACGACCAGCCTTGTTCTCGAAGTCTTGAAATATTGTTATATGATTGTTATGTGGTATATTTTGAGTATTTTGTTGAAAGTACTTCAGGATATGTTTCAATTGGGGGATTTAACGGTTTCGCCTTTAGACCTGATGCAAACAAAAGGCTCTGAAGCTGTTTTCTTGAGAGATTGTTGTTAAGATGAAATAGAGATATCCACAATCAAGGATTCCCCAACGACATGAAATGGAGGAACTCCAAATGTATAGCTCAAGTGAGCAACGATGCAAGTAAAAGTCGGCAATAATGCAAGTGTGATATAACTCAAGTGAGCAACGATGCAAATGAAATGTAGCTTAAGTGAGAAACGTTGAAAAGGAAATGTAGCTCAGGTGAGCAACATTTGAAAGTAAAATATGACAGAAACCTTCTTTGGGAATGTCCTATTTTGTGCCAATACAGTGAAAGCTAATTGTCATTGGTTGTCGAACTATGATACGGGTTTGATTCCATCGCAAACGGATACGTAGGCCACCTCAAGATAGAAGGATCAACCCACCATTCATCTAAGTTGAAAAGAAATTTTGTGAAAGTCGAGGCGTGCAGAAACGGTGGTTCGGGTATGTTTCTTTGTCTTATGGTTGGCGAGATTAAGTATGCAGGTCTAATAGATCGTAAACGATCTGTGTAATCCTATGGTCAGTAGACGTGGGGAATACTTTGTCTTTTGCCTTGTCCAAGCCTCTGCCAATGTGGAGGCTATATAGATACTTGTATATGTTGATACTGGCATTAATAGAAATCCCGCCAAACATCTGCTGATGATAGGACACATGTATTTTCATCGACATGCTCATTTAACAAAACACGTTTTTATGATATAAAGCGGGAACTAATTGTCGATCTATTATAATTTAAATATCATTTAAATTATTTGATTTTGAATTTATTTTATGAAAGTTTTTGTTTTAAATTTCATAAATTGTTAAAACTATTTCGTTCGCTTTGTATTTTCGAAATTAAATTCAAATTTAATATTTTATTTAAGATTTATTGAAAATAAATTTATTAAAGTTTATTTATTGGGTTTATTTGAAATGATTTGATCTGAAATATCAAAGTTTGAGTTTTGAGACGGTTTTATGTTCATCGCTTTATTTTTATCATGAAAAAAATTACGATTTAAAGCGAGATTTAAACCCGTCTTTTGAGACAACTTTGGATTCGTGAGTGTTGCGTTTTGGGCTCAATTTTCGAGGTGTTTTTGACTCAGTTCCTACCCTCTTGGGTGTCGAGGTCGAATCCTTTTCCAAGCACCCCACCCTCTTCTTTTTCTTGGCCAAACCACGGCGCAATAGCCCCCTGCTCGAACTCACACCCAGCCAACACCTGATTCCAAATCTCCTCACTTAGCCCTCCACAAGCTTGAACCTCTTTTCTAGGTCCGTTGAAGGAGAAGATAAAGGACTACCCTTGTTCTGTTTCGCCTCGAGAATACTCACGCGAGTTAGCATTTCTTCCATATTTTTCGTGAGCTAGATAAAGGACTACTCTTGTCTCAGACATTTCACTTAGCAAATATTTGACTTCACAAAATGGACACGTCGACATATGTTGGTCCCGGAATTCACCCTTAGCGTTATAATCTATATTAGTTTTATTATCTTATTTGCATATTTAAGTTACAATTGGTATAATTGACCTATTAAGTAAGCTTTGGTTTTATAATAAAGTGACAACTTACACAAAAATTTATGAGGAAAACGAGAGAGAAAAGCCTTTAATATTGAATATGACCCACGCGAAAATAAAATAACAACTTAGCGATTTACGACTATTACTCAGTCGAGTAACAGGCCACTCGACCGAGTGCACATAAAATCAACCGAGTGCAAACAATCAGGGACTCCTCAAACAAAGCCACTCGGCCGAGTGACCACAAACGCGGCCTAGTACCACACACTCGACCGAGTTGATACACAACTCGACCGAATAACACAATCATCCGGCTGAGTGCACCCTTAACTCGCCCTAGTAATACGTGAGGTATTATAATAAATGTGTTCATACGCCGGTCTCAAGCCTTTAGACGAAAATTATTGTCTGAGGAAACCTTCTGCAATCATTCAACTCTTTGTTTTCATTTTGTCAGTCAGGTCTTAATTTAGTGGTCAAATCGTAGGTACCCCAAAGTTTGACAGTTTGCTTGAAATATCCAAATTTTTTACCCGAGAAACTTTAAGTAACCATAACTCGTGTTTACAAACACAGAAAATGACAATTTTTTTTTCAAATCGTTTATCTTTCAAAGAGCTACGATTTGAAAAAAAAAATTGTCGTATTTGGATCCTGTGGCTAGTAGTTTTTGTATGTCAAAGGTTTTTTCACCGAACAAACATTTAGTGGACAAATCTCTTTGTCACGAGTTTCGAACTCGCTAATTTTTTTTTAAATGGTAGTTCTCGAAAAGATGGTTTGAAAAAAAAAATCGTCATATTCCGAGTTTATAAACACGGGTTATAGCCAATTTAATTTGAATTAATTTCCATTAGTATATTAACCATCCAACCTATGACCCTCCCAATCTCCCATAAAATAAGTCAACAATTGTAAAATAAAAAAATTGCTGACAACACCATGACACATGTCTTACATAAGTGATTATCATCCGAAAACTAAATGCGTGAATGTAGCAGCATTACCTCAACAAACTCTATTAATATGTAAAATTTCTTTTATGTTTTTCTATCCAAATCATGTTTTTCCTTCACAATTTTTGAAATATAAATAGTTTACTTTTGTCCCGTGAAAATCACGGGATATTTTAACTTTTGATTAATAATTGTTTGCTCACGTAAATTTTATTTACTGTTTTCAATAGTGGGTTAATATTCACTTTCTTCTTTAATATTTTTTTTTGTTATTGTAACCTATTCTCATTTTACATTTTTAATCGAATGATATCATTTTTTGCTCGAATTCAAAATGATATTTTTCTTTGTCCAACTTTATTAAAATAATAATATTATAAAAATAATAAGTAATGCTAGCCATATTTAAAAATTATATTTTAAGTATGAAAATAATAATGATAATATTTAAGAATTATAAATTTTTTTTCACTCATTTTTCTTAACAATTGTAATGTTTAATCAAATAAATAACAATTGGAATAAGATAAGTATAATAGATAAAACAACATTCATTACCACATTAAAAATTCAAAATTATAAGATATTTTACTTTAAGTACAATGAAAGTATAGATTTACCTTTTTAACCAACTTCATAAAAAATAGAGAATATACAATATTTACGCTAAACTTATCTTATTCAATATTTGTAATGTGTTGCGAATATCAATTCTAACAAATTCACTACACAAAATATAGAGAATATATAAAACATTCTAAAATATTATATCATATACTATTAAAAATATGAGACTAAAAACTAAGGTTATGATTTGGTCAAGCTAGGATTTCATTCACCAAAGTTTGACCTCCCCTTCATAGATAATTATATTCAATCGTCGACGATCTCAAGTGTCTTAACAATTGTAATGTTTAATCAAATAAATAACAATTGGAATAAGATAAGTATAATAGATAAAACAACATTCATTCTCACATTAGAAATTCAAAATTATAAGATATTTTACTCATTATTAAGTACAATGAAAGTATGGATTTATTACCCTTTTAACCAACTTCATAAGAAAATAGAGAATACACAATATTTACGCTAAACTTACCTTAGTCAATATTTGTAATGTGTTTCTAATATCAATTCCAACTAATTCACTACACAAAATATAGAGAATATACAAAACATCCTAAAATATTAAATCATATACTATTAGATATATGAGACTTATATAAAAAACTAAGGTTATAAATTTGCCAAGCTAGGAATTCATTCACGAAATTTTGACCTCCCCTTCATAGATAATTATGTTCAATGATCGACGATCTCAAGTGTCTTCATTAAAATTCAACAATAGCTCTACTTCTCTCTTATCTCTTCATTTCTTGCCTATTTGATCTCAACTCACGACAAAGCAAAGATATGAAATTTTTAATTTTGAAAAATCAAATGAAATAAATAGGTGAAAATTAACAACCGCTCTTTAATTTTATTTCCTAGGAATGTGCTAAACTTCTTATCAATTGATTTTCTTTTATACTTGAAACTTATTAAATTGATTTCATAACCGTAGAATATGAAAAGTTTTTCATTGAAGTATGTTTATGAAAGGCACTAATGCTTGGGAAATGAAAATTTACATAATATGAGTAATTAGTATATTGATCACTACATTGCCTTTTCATCTTTTATTTTTTGCTTTAAAAAAAAATAGAAGAAGATTGATCTATCATGTAATTGTAGCACGCCATGTGTCATTCTATTAACTATTCAATCTAGCCTTTTTATATATTATTGTATAGATTATATATGACAAACCGTAAAACACGTTTCTACGTAAAACTCTCCCCAACTTTAGATTTAGAAAGTTGTAATCTCTTTTTTACTCTTTTTAATTCGGTAATTTATTTAATCATTGTTCTTTGTCATTCGTTATTATTTATTTCCGTCTCTTTTGTTTCATTATTTGTTTCATGCTTAATCATTTCTTTAATCATTTTTTCATCACATCATGAATAATCCTCTAAATATTATCATTGCAATTGTTATCGTTAAATTGAATATATGTAGCTAACTTTCTTCAGTAGGATATAGGGGAGCTGTGGATTCGTAATGGTCGTTAATTAGGACAATAAAACGATTAATAACACGGTCTATGTTGTTAATTGTAGGCTTATAGCACTTAATAGCGATTATCGCTTAATGCGCATGATTGATTTAATTGAACCGGTAAACTCCGACCTAACATCGAAAGCCTGGTGAAAGTTAGACCTGCTTCAAATAATAGAGTACCCTTATAAGTTGCTAGAGCCCGTTAGAAACATTCTAGGGTGATTATCAATCCAATAGGACCTTTTTCACTACCCTTAAACTAATATCGATTGACCGACATGTGACCTTAACTGTGACCAGTCTTTAGCCATGGTGAACCAACCATCCTAGTAATTTCTCCTATATTTTTAGACTAATTCCTTTTCCCTTACAACTTTATAATTATTGTCATTAGTTTAGCAAACAACCCCAATTGCTACTAATACAGACTTTTAGTTAACAAAAGAAATTAGTCTCCTTGGGGATACGATCCCAACTTTCCTGACTATATTAGTTTAGTATTTGGATTATCTTTGATAGGTGTGCGATAGCCTGTCAGTTAACAAGTGAGTGAGACATCCTAAAGTGAGATAAGTAAATAGTAAATATGATGTGGTCGTTATACACCAAAAATAAAACCTAAGTCTACTAACTAAGAAGATAGCGGAAGTAGGGTCGATCTCCACAGGGCGGAAACTAATTAACTGAAATCTAAATCTGCAAGTAACAAATTGGGGTTTTGAAATTGGTTTAACTAACTAAATAAGATTAAAGGAAGAGAAGTAAAAGATAAAAAATAAATAAGAAATAAATCAGATAAGAGAGAAATATGCTAGCCCCACTTTTTCGAATTATATGATATGTAATTAATTATTTGATCTTATGAATTAAAATCAACTAATTAATTAATCAAAGTAAGCACGAATAACGAAATACCGAAAAGTAAAGAGATAAGAGAGAGGCACACGATTTTTGAAGTGGTTCAGTTTCACACGTTGAAACCTACGTCCACTATTCTCGATTAATAATTTTTAGTACCTTTCTACAGATTACAAAAATTACCAACCCACTCGTATAATCAACACTTATGATTTACCAAGGTGGTATCGCTAAATACTCTATACTATCTTACGGCTAATAAGAAAAGTACAATATAACTCACACAAAGTCCCGTTAAAGAATTGTAAGATTATAATGATGTACTATTATCCAATAACGTATTTCACTCAAGCGATTGATAATAATTGATGCACAACTCTTTTAAAAACAAACTCTAAAAATAATAAATATTTGCTCAAAGGTTTGCTTTAAAAACGATTTTGGAAAATCAACACAAGTAAAATAGATGCCGTGTGAATATGTGTGTATTTCGTGTGTGAAATAAAGAGTAGTATGTGAATGAGTATTTATAGAAGAAGAATCATAGTAGATCAAAAACCCTAGTATAATATTTAATAAAGATACTTATCTTATCATAAAATAATATTTGCTAATCTTATAGAAATATCTTTATCTCAAAATATTATTTGGTTTATCTTATAGAAATGTATTTATCTTGATATCTCAAAATATTGTTGTAAAGATATAGTAGAATCCTAGATTAGGTAAACTAAGGAAACAAACCTTTGGAGGCCGAAACCCTATAGCTCACGAAACCCTAGGAGCACGAATCCCTAGGTGGCACAAGCTAGGTTTCACGAAACCCTAGATGGCTCAAACACTAGGTGGGCTAATTAGGTTAACAACAAATTGAGATAGAATATATTAGAAATCCTAGGTAGCATGACAACCCATAAGTTGTATTACTAACCAATAGAATCTCATAAATATATTCTCTATTAAAATAATTTGATAAATATATAAAAATACTCTTTCACTTTTGAAAACATTTCGAAACATTTTATTTCCAAAATCATGCATCAATATTTTATCATCCAAAGTCATAGACTAAAGCTATAACTTTTGAACATAAAATCTCTCGAATGGAATAGTTACCGAATGACGACCTATACTATCTAATCTTCACAAAGATCTTCAGTATACGGATCATCTCTTCATCTTGATCACAAAGACCCTCCATCTCGAGTCTTGTGTAGATTTATGTAGATCTTGTTTGAAGCGATTTTCCTTAAAGTTATGCCTGGTTAGCTATAACTTCCAAGTTCACTTCCAAAGTTATTCCTGAAGTTGGTATAACTTTGTCTCACAGACTTTATCAAAGTTACGCCTAACTTTGATCTTTCTTCTCATAATTGTTGCTAGCTATAATAAGACTAAAGCACACAATTACACGCATATGATATATCGAGTAAAAACATATTATTACATAAACACATGTCATTATCAAAACTTATAAATTGGTCCAACAAATTCCCCCTTTTTGATGATGACAAGTCTCATATGATTTTCTCTTAACAAAGTGACTAAGTATAGTTCCCCCTCAACAAAGCACTCCAAAGTTATAGCAACTTTGGATCGCAAGAACAAAACAACTTAGCCAAAGTTATAGCTTGAGAGAATTTAAGAGATAACGAGTCTTGACAAGGAGCAAGCTTAAGCAAAGACTCAAATCATATCATTTCTTCCCCCTCTTGGCATCATTGAAAAGACAAGAACAAAGACATGAAACGACTAGAATAACACATGTCAAGGCAAGAAATAGATATGCAAAATACGCAATATAACACGATATATATCAAGCAAAATAAAGTGCAAATGTTAATTAAAACTACAAACCACAAAGATAGTATTAGTTGCCATTGGGCCGAATAGACAATGTCAAAATAAGCCAAATGGGCCGAATAGGATTAGTAGTTTAAGAGTTAAAACAACCAAGGATAGAAAAATCAAGGCATTTTGGGTTGACGGATTTTGTTAGGATCGACATAACCGGGCCTAGTGCGGTACTCAAGAGTGGAAAGACGGTCAAGGCAATTAGACACATGAGAAGCTTGAGCGGTGAGGCAAACATCAAAGTTCCGGACTTTCAGCGAAAGAGCCTCCGTCGCATCGTAGATAGTACGCATTCCCTCACGCATCTCCGTCCCGCTCTTAACCAACGACCCGCCTTGGCTCACCAAGAATGTCATCCTATCCCTTTGCCTATACGCCTCTTGCTTACAATCGATAATATTTCGTTCCAACTTAGCAAGGCGATCATCCACACCATCCATCCATGTCCTCATCTCATGACTCACACCCGACCCACCTTGGTCACGGGTTGAGCTCAAGGAACCCACGGCCACGGCTTGAACAACCGTGTCCAAAACCGTCTCAATTTTCTTATCCTGCGCATCCAAGCGCTCCATAATACTACCAATGAACATATCTAATTTGGATTCAATCACAGAAAAATCAGCCCCACCCGAAGACAATCCAACCGAACCTCCTTTGACCAAAAATAACAACTCCGGACCATTAGCATCAAGCTTCATAAATTTCAAGAACGTATCACACATTTCATCTTTTACGGCGACCCCATAATTGTGCATATTAACAACTCCCTTCGACTCAAAGAGCCGTGACAACCACATGCCATACGGTAAGTCAAGAGTAGAGTAAAATTTGTCTTCGGTCACCGAGAAAGCGGTTTGTGAAATACGATTAAAAACAAGAGAAGGTAAATTAACCCGATTGCCCTCCAACCAATGCTTAACGACTAACATCTCATAGCATGCAATTTTATCACGTCCGCCCCGTCGCGGAATCACAGTATTCCATAAAAAGTTTAACAGAAATTTCAGTTTCGGAGAAACACTACCCGCCAACACGCAACTCGACACCGTCGCCCCAACATCAAAATACTGCTTAACCTCCAGCTTAGCCATGTCCGTCAGTTCCTCCCATGACGTACTCGGATTGATTTTGATTCCATCATCAGGAACCGAAAACAGAGTACAAAAGTCCGTCACGGAAATCGAAACTGAACGGCCATTTATGACGGCATGCAAGACTCCATTGTCTAAAGAAACAGAGGAAAAGAATTGAATTACCTCAGTCGGATACACCGGACCCGAGAACTCAGCCACCGTTTCCCATTCTTGGAAATTCAGAAAATCAGAAAAGAATCCCAAAGCCCTATACTTGTCACACCAAGCCTTAGGATAGTACCGACCACCGTGTATTCCATATTGAGCAACCCGGTTCACAAGTTTTCTTTCGTCTTTTGTAAGACGGAGTTTATCAATTCCCAAAGATGTTTCTTGCGGTGAAAAATCACGAAGAGTTACCCGTGTGGTTTCCTCGGAAACCGTGTCAGTGGTTTCGTTTGTGGCTTCTTCTTGGAGTCTTCCTTTCCCTTTGTTTAACCGTCTTCTCTTAGTACCCTCAAGACCCGCACCCGACTCGGTTTGGTTTGGGTTGGGTGATTGTTGTGTGGGAGGAGAAGAGGTATTTTTAGGCATGCTTGGCTTGGGGGTTTTCGGATTTGGGTTTTTGGCAAGTTTTGATCTAGTGGAAGCCATTGTTGAAGGTTGAAGGTTGAAGGTTTGTGTGTTATTTGTAGTGGAACCGTGAGGAAGGAGAGGAAGTGGTAAAAAATTGGTTGAGAATTAATGTGGTAAAAGTAATAGGTGTAAGAGTAATTATGATTGTGTAAGAGTAGGTTTTTACTTTTGTACTTGGGCACATGGGTGTGCCGTCACACTTGATGTCTTTCCTTTTTTTTTTTTTTTTTTCAATTTGAATTTTGGTAGGAAAGGAATCTTGGGTGGTTATTTTTGTTGTGATATGGTAAGGATAGAGTTTTGGTAAATAGAAAGATATGGAAAGGTAATATTTATTTGAGAATTTCGGCCAAAAAGAATTGCATGGGTAGAATTTTGGTTTGATTAGGAAAGTAAATAAGATAGGTTTTTGGCAAATAAGTGGTTCATAATTCAATTTCCATAAAACACTAAATATGCAAGATACTCACGTAAAATATATTATATTAAACACAAATATACTAGCAATGAAATATGCGGACACAGTCATATAATCTCGTCTTAATCTAGCCAGTCAAGCAGGTTCACAAAATAAATAAGATGAATTTAATTGCTACCGATTAAACCAATTTCCAACCGCAAAATCTCAAAACGTCTTCTCGCTAACGCCTTTGTTAAAATGTCAGCCCATTGAACATCAGTACTACAAAATTCGAGTTTAATGTTGCCCTTTTCTACATGGTCACGCAAAAAATGATGTCTAATGTCTATATGCTTAGTACGAGAATGCTGAGCTGGGTTCTTAGAAATAACAATAGCACTCGTATTATCACAGAAAACAGGCATACAACCAACATTAACACCATAATCACATAGTTGTTGCTTTAACCAAAGTAGTTGAGAACATACCAGTCCTGCAGCAATATATTCGGCTTCTGCAGTAGACAACGCAACCGAATTTTGCTTCTTTGAGCCCCACGTTATTATGCATGGTCCAAAAAAAGTAGCGAATCCAGAGGTACTTTTTCTATCTAAAGAACATCCCGCATAATCTGCGTCTGAATATCCTACTAGATTGAAATTACACTCAAGTGGATACCACAAATATAAGTTAGATGTACCAATTAAATATCTCAAGATACGTTTAACTGCAATCATATGTGATTCCTTAGGACATGATTGAAATCTAGCGCAGACACATACGCTGAACATAATGTCAGGTCTACTTGCAGTTAGATATAATAAAGAACCAATCATACCTCGATATGTACGTAGTCTCATCTACGGACTTACCATTTTCGTCTAAGGTCAACTTTTTGTCAGTTACCATAGGCGTGTCCATTGGATGGGCGTTCTCCATACCAAATTTTCTGATTAGCTCCTTGACATATTTTTGTTGGTGAATCTTTATGCCTTCTTTGGTTTGTTGAATCTGCAATCCTAGGAAAAATTTCAATTCTCCCATCATGCTCATTTCAAATTCAGAGGTCATAAGATCTGAAAAGTACTTGCACAATTTATTGTTAGTAGAGCCAAAAATAATATCGTCTACATAAATTTGAGCAACAAGTAAATCAGAACCCTCGGATTTTAGAAATAGGGTTTTGTCGACAGATCCTCTTTTAAAATTGTTTTGTAATAAAAATTTTGACAATCTGTCGTACCAAGCCCTAGGCGCTTGTTTCAAACCATATAAAGCTTTATCGAGTTTAAAAACATGGTTTTGAAACTTGCTATTCAAAAATCCAGGAGGTTGTTCAACAAAAACCTCTTCTTCCAAATAACCGTTAAGAAATGCAGTCTTAACGTCCATTTGGAACAATTTCATTCCTTTGTGAGCTGCGAAGGCGATGAGCAAGCGAATAGCTTCAAGTCTTGCTACTGGAGCGAATGTCTCGTCATAATCAATCCCTTCTTGTTGATTATAACCTTGAACGACCAAACGAGCCTTGTTACGAACTATAACTCCTGAATCATCCAATTTATTTCTGAATACCCATCGAGTACCAATCACAGTTCGATTAGGAGGTCGTGGCACAAGGTGCCATACTTTATTGCGTTCGAACTGTTGTAGCTCTTCTTGCATAGCTATAATCCAGTCGGATTCTGCAAGAGCTTCCTTGATGTTGGTAGGCTCTATGGTAGACAGAAAAGAATAGAATGAACAAAAGTTATTTAATGTTCGCCTTGTTTGAACTCTCTTATTCAAACTTCCTAGGATACTATCCATAGGATGAGAACTCATATATTTCCATTTTTTAGAGTTCCTAGGCTCGTCATCATCTGATGAACTTTCATTTTCCTCAAATGATTCAGAATCAAGATTGGTTCCCCCTGAGTTGGACTCTGGGTTTATAGCTGAAGTTGGTACAACTTCAGTTACACCATCTTGGTTCTGGTTCAAAGTTATAGCATCATCAGCTATAACTTCAGTTTCCTTTTCCTTGTTTTGAGAAGAGACATTCGTATCATCAACAATTGTCTCAGTTCTCTGTTCAAGGTCATTTGCGGATTTATCAAGTTCATCATTGATTCCTTCAATAACTTCTTCATTATTTTTGGCACGTCATCTCTGGAGAGGCGAAAGTCTGGATCATTCATGTCCTCTTCTTCATTCTGTTCAACTTGTTCAGGCACATTATCTTCATCAAATACAACATGAACACTTTCTTCTATGCACAACGTTCTTTTGTTAAAGACTTTAAAAGCTTTACTATGATTAGAATAGCCAACAAACACAGCTTCGTCACTTCGTGGATCAAATTTGCTCAAATTACTTTTTCCATTATTATGGACAAAACATTTACTCCCGAAGCAACGAAGGTGAGCTATATTGGGTTTTCTCCCTCTTAAAAGTTCGTAGGGAGTCTTTTTGAGAATTGGTCTAATCATAGCTCTATTGTGCACATAGCATGCAGTACTTATGGCTTCTGCCCAGAAACTCTTAGGAAGGCCACTACACAAAAGCATAGTGCGGGCCATGTCCTCTAATGTTCTATTCATACGTTCCACGACACCATTTTGTTGTGGGGTTCGTGGTGCAGAAAAGTTATGTCCTACACCATTCTCCCTACAATATTCTATAAAAGCTTGATTATCAAATTCGGTGCCATGATCCGTACGAATGGAAACTAACTTTTTATCATACTTGTTTTGGGCGAGCTTCATTAGTACTACAAACTCATCGAAAGTTTCATCTTTAGTAAATAGAAAGATAGGCCATACATACCTGGAGTAGTCGTCGACTAGGACGAATACGTACCTTGATCCACCGCGGCTTCTAACTTTCATAGGTCCACATAGATCCATGTGTACCAACTCAAGTGGACGATCTGTACTTACTACTCGTTTCGGTTTGAATGAAGATCTAACTTGTTTGCAACGGGCACATGAGTCACACATCTTTTCTTGTTCGAATTTGATTGAGGGAAGACCCTCAACTAAATCCCAAGACTTAAGTTTCTTTAAAATCGTTGGACTGATGTGTGCAAACCTCTTGTGCCACAAGCATGAATCATCCACAGTGACTTTCATGCACGTAAAGGAACTTGTAGTGACTTTGTTTAAATCAATCATATACACGTTCCGTTTACGTAGACCTTCTAAGATAACATTGCTAGTTCCTTCAACTATGATACGACAAACATTTGAATGAAAAACGACTTTGTTGCCTTTGTCACATAGTTGAGAGATACTTAGCAAATTATGCTTAAGGCCATCTACCAGATATACGTTATTGATAGCATGAGAAGAAGATATACCAATCTTACCTACACCGATTATGTTACCCTTCTTGTTGTCTCCAAAGGTGACCTTGCCACCATTGAAGGGTTCTAGTGAAGGGTTCTAGTGAAAGAAAATAAATACTTTGATCTTTCTTCTCATAATTGTTGCTAGCTATAATAAGACTAAAGCACACAATTACACGCATATGATATATCGAGTAAAAACATATTATTACATAAACACATGTCATTATCAAAACTTATAAATTGGTCCAACAGCTAGGATTCGGTCTACTGCAGTATCAGCATCTATGGGTCAACTAAGTCAGTCAATCTTTATTAATAAGAAGAGCAATGGTTTTCTCCTCTCGGTCTCAAACCGCCCTAGGGATTTTCCTAATTAACTCTCGTCCTCTTAGGATTCACCTATCAATTCTAAGCAAGCCTTCCCTTCCAATCTCTCGATCCAGGTCGGGGTTAACTACCTAGCCTAGTCTTCTGCGTGCACTCATTCGACTAAACCTCAATTAAATTGCTTAGACGGATTCTCACGACTAGCTAAAATAATCTATCCTAACATGCCTCTACTACAGTTTCCCTCATCCCAACATACAAGAGAATTAGCTACTCATGTTATGAACGATGCTAACAAAGACGATTAGATATATGACATAAGACATAATAAAACCGTAATTAACAAGCATGAACAATAACGCAGCAGTAATTAGGAAGAGTAAACAATGATTAAGACTAAAATAAAGGATTAAGAATAAAGGGGAGAAAAGAAGAAAGGAGTTTACAATCTTAGCAAATCCGGCGTAAAGAACAAATCCTACGTCGATAAACCCGAATGCAAACCAAAGATAAAGTTCAGAAACTAATGGAAGATTAATGCTAACGATTCCGAACCCTAATGGTTCAGAATCCTAATGATTCTGAATCTCCATCCCCCTTCAATGATGTAAATAAGAGTTTATATAATACAAAACACAACTCTTAAACCCTAATTAAGCTACGGACTTAAGGCCCATGATAGATTCTACTCGATCGAGGGAAATAACCACTCGATCGAGGACTTTATTGGAGGAAATCACTCGATCGAGTAACAATTCTACTCGATCGAGCAACTTTTCAGCAGCTACTTACTCGATCGAGCACAGGACAGCTCGATCGAGGTCTTTTCTCTTCAACGCTCCTCGATCGACCAAATATATAATCGATCGAGGTCTTTTGGCCTATCGTGCAGTGTTGGACATGGCTTTGGACTTGATTGCGAGCGGTTTCACGCTTTCTCATGCAAGAGCTTCTGTTCCGTTTCTTCCATTCTCCTAAATGCATGCAAAATGGACTGTTTCGGCTCGGTTTCTGCTACTACACAGCTTGTACCTACAAAATAGTAATGAAAGTATAAAGTAGCCAAATAGGGGCATATGGTGATATAATATCACCTAAATGACATAGAAATGCGTGCATAAATGGACTAGAAAGTCTATACAAAATACACGCATCAAACTTCCCCAAACTAAACCTTTGCTTGTCCTCAAGCAAACTAAATGCAGCTATATGGAACTAAATGAACCTAGGGGAATGGAGCAAGTCTCAGAGCTAACTACAAGTCAAAATTAAATAGTTTAATGCACTCGATCAATCGCTACAAAGCTTAATACGAAAGTGAACGAATTTATACAATCTTGGAAATAAATTAAACTTTCGACCTTGCAAGACTCAACCAAATTCGGACTCTCACGGGTCACTCTTCTCTCAACAAGCAAATGGTAAGTAAATATGTATAAGAAATAGAGAAGAAAATATAGCCACTCACCTAGACTACGACCGACACAACATGCATTGCTAACTAATATGAAAGATGATTTCAAGCACCGTACACACGCATAACCACCGTTCAAGGACTATTACGTGCCGAACAATTGCAAAGATAAGGATATGTGAGGCTAATTGGTGAGAAGGGGCAAAACAATTAATGGAAATGTGAGGGTAAATAGCCAAGCTAGTTCCTAACAAGACCACAATAAAACTCGTTCCATTCTTCCAATTATCAAAAATTAAGCTTGATGCCTTAACATATATAGGCATATACAACACAAATCCCTTAAAACACCTCGACAGATTATAATAAGCGTAGGAGGCGCAAAAACAAAAACTTCAGCCAAATATTTTTCATATTTTTTCAATTTTTTCTTTCTTTTTCTTTTCTTTTCTTTTTCTTTCTTGGCTGACTGAGGAAAAAGCTCTCGATCGAGCATAATAAATCACTCGATCGAGGCACAAAACCACAAACTCTGCCCGATCGAGCTAAACAAAGTACTCGATCGACTCACAATCAACACTTCTCTTCTTTTTCTCGCAAATACCCACTCCAATCAATGAAAACGAGCCAAAACTGACGCAATGACATAAAATACCTCGACTACTAAACTAGCTCAGCAAAGGTAGGCTTAATTTAGGATGTAGTTAAGGG
Organism: Heliosperma pusillum; assembly: GCA_022085475.1. Taxonomy (NCBI): domain Eukaryota; kingdom Viridiplantae; phylum Streptophyta; class Magnoliopsida; order Caryophyllales; family Caryophyllaceae; genus Heliosperma; species Heliosperma pusillum. The sequence continues at coordinate 24,932 of JAIUZE010009988.1, read as the reverse complement.
CAACAGGCAGATATGGCTTTATGTGGAGTTAATTGGGTAAAATGAGGAAAAGGGAGATGCAAATATTCTCAAAACACGTAATACCGACCACAAACCCAATGCGTGCAGGCAATAAGAAATCAAAATTCATATACAAGCAAATGACACGAGATGTGGGGAGTAACTACTCTCATTCCTAGATGAACTGGTCATAAATGACACCAGTTATAGGCTCTAAAATCTCAGAATATATAAGTAGTTTGCCAAAATGTTGAGTCAAGTCTAATAATAAAATTTAAATTCCAAGACAAAATTCAATAGTTCACTATTTCGATTTTACTAAATAACTCAAGAAAGGTGCAAAAAATAGCAAAAAATAAACTTGTAGTGCAATTTCATCATGAACAAGACTCCAATCCGACTCGACTATATGCAAAAATAAACGTGATATTTTTGATTTTTTCAAAAAATTTCTAATTAACATGAATTGTAAACGTGAATGCAATACAAATGCAAATGCAGACGCAAAAGGATGTAAAACACTTCCCCAAACCAAAACAGACAATGTCCTCATTGGCTAACAGCATATACGGGAAAGGAAAAAAAACAACCTAATACATGTTCCTAAGGAATGAAATATATATGAAGAATGGAAAAACTAAACAGAAGAACTCACAAAACAAAGGCTTCCCCAAACCAGCATCAAACTGGGGGTCGATCGAGTAGAAATTCCACTCGATCGATCAACTTTTCCAGGCATTACCGCTCGATCGAGTAGAAATTCCACTCGATCGAGAGCTTTTTCAGTCAGGGTTGCTCGATCGAGTAGTTCGCTTTACTCGATCGAGTACTCGATCGAGTACTCGATTGATAGCACAGCCTCGACTTTGGGCAATTGTTCTCCGCTTCTTCTCCTGCAAAACCGATGCCAACCGATGCCCAGAAAATAATACCAACAGAAAGTCTAGCAAGAGAAATAAATTGTCTAATGAAAACGCGATAAATTGTTTGTTACAAATTGCACGGGGTTGCAAACCCGGCTAGTAACCAAATAGTTCCGTGACAAGGCCACCGTCAGGCCTTTGACTTACGGAAGTACCCTCAGCTGTGGTAATTTCTGACTTCTTTTTCCACAATCCCTGGGGTATACGTGCAGCGGTGGGTTCGAAATGACTAACAATGTTAGGCATCTTCGCTGTCACGGTAGTCTCAACACTCGAATCTTCCATGAAAATAAAACTGTCGAAGACGGAATCAGGAGTACTCAAGTCTTCCTCCTGAAGAGTCTTATCTATCCTTCTCTACCTGCGCATACACAACTAGAGAGAAAAGATAAGAACAGTCTTAAGGAATTTAGAAATTCCTTAAGACGAGACAGAAATAAATAACAGAAAATTAAATTGCCTCCCCGGCAACGGCGCCAAAATTTGATGTGGTCGTTATACACCAAAAATAAAACCTAAGTCTACTAACTAAGAAGATAGCGGAAGTAGGGTCGATCTCCACAGGGAGGAAACTAATTAACTGAAATCTAAATCTGCAAGTAACAAACTGGGGTTTTGAAATTGGTTTAACTAACTAAATAAGATTAAAGGAAGAGAAGTAAAAGATAGAAATAAATAAGAAATAAATCAGATAAGAGAGAAATATGCTAGGATTCGGTCTACTGCAGTATCAGCATCTATGGGTCAACTAAGTCAGTCAATCTTTATTAATAAGAAGAGCAATGGTTTTCTCCTCTCGGTCTCAAACCGCCCTAGGGATTTTCCTAATTAACTCTCGTCCTCTTAGGAGTCACCTATCAATTCTAAGCAAGCCTTCCCTTCCAATCTCTCGATCCAGGTCGGGGTTAACTACCTAGCCTAGTCTCCTGCGTGCACTCATTCGACTAAACCTCAATTAAATTGCAAAGATTGATTCTCACGACTAGCTAAAATAATCTATCCTAACATGCCTTTACTACAGTTTCCCTCATCCCAACATACAAGAGAATTAGCTACTCATGTTATGAACGATGCTAACAAAGACGATTAAATATATGACATAAGACATAATAAAACCGTAATTAACAAGCATGAACAATAACGCAGCAGTAATTAGGAAGAGTAAACAATGATTAAGACTAAAATAAAGGATTAAGAATAAAGGGGAGAAAAGAAGAAAGGAGTTTACAATCTTAGCAAATCCGGCGTAAAGAACAAATCCTACGTCGATAAACCCGAATGCAAACCAAAGATAAAGTTCAGAAACTAATGGAAGATTAATGCTAACGATTCCGAACCCTAATGGTTCAGAATCCTAATGATTCTGAATCTCCATCCCCCTTCAATGATGTAAATAAGAGTTTATATAATACAAAACACAACTCTTAAACCCTAATTAAGCTACGGACTTAAGGCCCATGATAGATTCTACTCGATCGAGGGAAATAACCACTCGATCGAGGACTTTATTGGAGGAAATCACTCGATCGAGTAACAATTCTACTCGATCGAGCAACTTTTCAGCAGCTACCACTCGATCGAGCACAGGACAGCTCGATCGAGGTCTTTTCTCTTCAACGCTCCTCGATCGACCAAATATATAATCGATCGAGGTCTTTTGGCCTATCGTGCAGTGTTGGACATGGCTTTGGACTTGATTGCGAGCGGTTTCACGCTTTCCCATGCAAGAGCTTCTGTTCCGTTTCTTCCATTCTCCTAAATGCATGCAAAATGGACTGTTTCGGCTCGGTTTCTGCTACTACACAGCTTGTACCTACAAAATGGTAATGAAAGTACAAAGTAGCCAAATAGGGGCATATGGTGATATAATATCACCTAAATGACATAGAAATGCGTGCATAAATGGACTAGAAAGTCTATACAAAATACACGCATCAAAATACATGACCAAAACGAGGGATCATATGTTAAATCATGAGACAATATGTAAAAATGCAATTAACGCTTTGAATTACTATCATATGATCTCAACATACTGTAACAGAATAACAGATCCTACTGAATTACACTTTTTGTAAAGAAAAAAAAACCCACAAGGTTCTATATTATGTCGTATTTTTCACATCTCTCAAAATTATGGTTATTCATCAATTAATACTAAGATCTTGTTAGATTGCGATATCGGCTTTGTTGTACCAGGAGGAGATGAGTCCACTTTATAAGTTAACATAAATGATAATCGAAAGTGAGGTTTAAATGTTCAATAACCGGACGGACTAGCTCTGGTCAAACATTCGGGCTGACTTGTCCCGCACGGACCCGTGCCACCCCTTGGGTCGATTTTAACCCGACTCGACCCGCCAAAAACTAGGGTAGGGCCCAGATGGAACAAATCAAACCTGGCCCAACTGTGGACCTGCCTAACCGGTTTTATTTATACAATTTGTTATTATATGAAAGTTATATTCGGTCGGATGCCTCAACCCAGACGGTTTCGGTTCCACCATTATCAAGCCCGGCCTGGCCCATATTGAGCCTCTACCCAGGCCAATTTTGGGTCGGCATTGGGAAGCCACCCCGTCTGACCTAGTTCAGGCACGTGATCAGTGACCACTCCTATGACGGACCGTGAAGTGCTCAGGTTTTCTACCCACAAAGTCAAATGAACCCAAATAACATAACACTGAAGAAAAAAAGCAGCACAGTCTCGGAAAACTTGTTTAAAAAACTGGTAAAAGTCAAACCCACTTCCAAATTAAAATAAAATTGTGATCATTCATAAGTTGATCACCCAATTTTCCCAGTATATTCAAAACAATAGAGAAATGGGAGAAGAAGGGGTAAAAGCAGAAGCAATGCAAATACTGGGTGATTTCCAACTTCTTCCTAAATTGGTTGTTTTTGATCTTGATTACACTCTCTGGCCTTTCTATTGGTACTCCTTTTTTTTCCCTTTATTACTCTTGCAAATATTTCATTTTTACTTAGATTTTACCTTATTTTTTATATTTCTTAGTGACCCATATGATTGTTTCTATTTAATTCATCTTTTTTTTTAAAATTTTTTTGTGTTGTGATAAATTGATCTTGGGGTTGAATAGTTATTATGGTTCAATTTTTTTTTCTTGTCGAATGAGCCAGAAGGGCATTACAATATAGGTGGAGGGAATTCGAACCTGGGTTACCAAGGATACGTCCGTCTTAACGACTAGACTATGACAGACATCTTAGGTAGTTATGATGGTTCAATATCAATTGGATTTTGTAGTGCCTTTTTTTTTTTTGTGAAATATGCTAGTCATTTTAATCATCAAGATGTTGTATTATTTTTGTATTGCTGTGATCATTTTGTTGATTTCATATTACCAATTGTTCATTGGTATTTCTAGACGATTGTATGAGGAATTTTTGTGTAGCAACTAAATATAATAATTATATTGCATTAAGGTTTGTAAGATATTTCTAGCTGTGTGATGTATTTTGCTTAAGAATCCAACAAAAAATAGTGTATTTTCCTTGAGGAAAGACGGGGAAATCGAAAATTGGCGGAAAAAAAGGATTATAGTGTTTTCATATATCGTCAATGACAATATGCCCCGAATTAAAAATCGAGGCCTTCATTTGAGAGATTAGTTGCCTAGGAAGAGGATCTATTTGGACTTTGGAGTTAGTCACTCCATGATAGAATTATAGACATTGGTTGTGGCACCACGACCGAGTGATGTTTGATGGTTCCTCACTTCCTCCGATTGTGTTTTAAGGCGATGGTAGTTGTATTATAGCGCAACGACCAATATCAGGGCACTATTACCGAATTTAAGATCAAATCTCAAACGGAAATTTATTACTGTACTAACTGTTTTCTACGATGTTAGAGACTTAAAGCTATGAAAGGCAAAGGTGTTCTTAGTGGATGCAGCATCGTCTTCTTAGTTGTGCCTGTCCTGTATGAATATAACACACATATTTGTGCCTCGTTACATGGTTTAATAGAGTCATACGGAGTATTATTTTGACGTTCCAAGCAAACTTGATATCTGATTACTAGCGGTATTTGATGGAGGGGATGAGGTTACTCAATCGATAGCTTTAGGATCAATTGTAGTATATTTGTATTTGCAAAATCGTTCATTGAATTAAACTTTGGAAAACATGATTTTATTGATTTGTTCATGTCATTATGTGTAACTCCGGTGATTGATCTTTCTTTCTAATTTTAGTCCAGCTGCGGCATAGAATGATTACTTTTGTTGAAATTCTGTTATTGTATGTCAGTCATCTCAGCCGCAAATTGCTGAACAAGAAGCGTCTTTGTTGGTTTTGATTTACTTCTTAAGTGGCTTTTATTTAGTGAATGTCGCTCCAAAAGAGAGATGCCGTCATTATTTCCTCATGCAATCGGAATATTATACGCTCTGAAGGACAAGGGTATTGATGTTGCTATTGCTTCTAGATCACCAACTTCTGACATAGCCAAGACATTTCTCGACAAGTTAGGCATTCAATCAATGTTTGTTGCTCAGGTGAGACTATTTAATGTTTTAAAAATTTGTCCCCATACCCGTATATTATTTTAGTACAAAGTTCCCTGCCTCAAAATTTAAGTCACGATGAGTTCGACACTTGGAGATCATGTCAGTTTAGATAGATATGACGGGTTTGAAACCCAGGATATAATTATCACTACTCAGTGACTCTACCAGCTAAACATTTCCATGTTGCTGCCAGTGACTCATTTAGGCGTGTGTTTCTCTTTCGCTTTCTTAGGAGATCTATTCCAGCTGGACACACAAGACGCAACACTTTGAGAGAATTCATAGGAAGACAGGGATACCTTATACAGAGATGCTTTTCTTTGATGATGAGGATAGGAACATTGAAGCGGTAAAGTTCTTGCATTAACTAATCTTCTTGTCTTGACTAACTGTAATAATATTGCTGAAGATAGATTTTGTTCCCGCGGGTTTCTTCAGTGGCGCTGTGCACAATACTTTTTGATTTTTTTTGGCTGATTGAAGGTCGAGAAAATGGGGGTAACAAGCATCCTTGTAGAGGACGGGGTTAATCACCAAGCATTTCGACAAGGTCTAACCGAGTTTTCTCAAAAGTTAAGCGCATCTAGCAAAGCAGGGTCATCAGGAAAGAGCAAGTAGAACCATGATGTGAAGCAACTTGTCGAGTACAGGACTACAGGACTAATTTTACCCTCTGATTTAAATTCGATTGAATGTGGATTTTGCCTGTGATCATGCGTTTACTTTCGGGTTTGGCTAAGTTTAATCTGTTGCCTGATTTTGCCGTAAGCCCGTAATCTCTTGGCTAATTGGCTGTATCAAAGGAATTCATTAATATTTTGGCTGTACTAAATGAACTTAAATTACTATTGAATTTTGTGGAATGAAAATGTTGATATACCATTGATATCTGGTTTTTAAGGATTTAAAGAACCTCTTTACTTACATGACACTCTTCATAGGTGGATACAAGTCCTTAGCGTTCGTTTAAATGATACAAAGTTTTTATCAAGAAACCGTAGTCTTTGTTTTAGAGATGATTATATTAGAAATCGTGTCCACGACTGACAGTGATACCACGATATGATATGCACTTGTGTAGTAACAATTTTGGTCGTAATTGCTCTTTCAAATACACTTTAACACTCCGCAATTTTTTTGAAAAGATTGGACACCGTTTAGGAACAAATCACCCTTCATAATTTGATAACACAACCCTTCAATTTTACAATGCTTCTTACAAGAAACAACCACCTCATGAACTGTGTTAAACCTGTCGTCATCAAAATACCCTAGTAACTTCCTTTACACCTAATACAAAAAGAGACATCCGCTACGACAGGTAGTAACACAGCTAAAAAACTAACCTAGGTTAAGTAACTTGCCATCCATGACTGAAAACGTGACCATGCCAGGTGAACATTATCGTCATTTACATCATTCATGAAAGCATATGCGCTTCCTGTGTAAACGTGTACCTCAGATGCAACACTAGACGCCTTCAGTTTTTCCTCCAGATCTTTCTGCAAATGCCAAACCATCAAATTCGGGTTAATTTGAGTTACCAGTAATTTTCAGGTTGCTGGTGGGGTCTAATTCGTCGCTTGAGTCAAGTTATTTGGATAGGACATGACTAAAAAGCACAAGTCGCAACAGATGCCCCATTTCTTTTAAAGACGCAGCCTGCTATTACACTGTTACTAACAAAGCTGCAACTCTAAACACAGTAATACAGTATCTCTTCTAAAGACGCAACCAGGTGTTACTAACAAAGCTGCAATTCTGAATGCAGTAATATCAAATTCTAAAGCTAAAAGCATCAAATAAGATTCATGTTTTCCTAATGTGTGCAGCTAAAATAAATTACTCCCGAGGAAACCAAGTGAGTGATACTTTAACATGCAGCAGAAAGAGATGGAAAATTTGGTGTTTTACTGCTAAAAAGCCTACATAACACACATCATAAGTAGTCCTCCACTGAACTCGGTTATCTGGAGCTGCAGAAACAACGTTCATATTGCATTTTCAATTAAAAGGTAGTTGGAGGATTGCTTTCGTCTTACTTCTCACCCCTTTCATCTCATTTATATCTTTGTTGTCCCTATTAGATTTCGGTGATCAAATTGTTTGTCCAGTGAAGCCAAAGACTCGGTATGATTTGGTTATGAATTACGATGAAATGACTCACGAAAGTGGTTCCATTTCTTTTTATCGCAAATTAGCGGTCATACGATGCAACTTACATTATGGGTCTTTCAGGTTACAGTCTCTATGTATTGGTAGTTTGTTACGCGCATCTGACTTCTCCTAAACCGTTATTTGCAGGATTCCGTGAGACATTGGGGTAATGTTCTTGTATTCTTCTTTTTTTCTAAAAGAAGAGTAAGCATGGGAGGTTAAGACTGAAATTATACCTTTAAAAACGAAAAGCCAGTAGAGGCATCTACTTCACCAAAATGAACTTGAACAGGAGCTTTAGCCAGAGCGGAATCAGTAAACGCAGGTAAGGGTATTCCATAGAAGCTAACAACAGTGTCAACTCCAGGAACAAAGACAGCACTAGCAATAGCAAGTGCTCCTCCCCTACCGTGGCCAGTTACGCCAACCTAAGTATGAACAAAGATATACATCAATCAACCAAATTTGTGGAGCTTTTGAGGCAATGGGTAATGTAAGTCGTCGTGGTCTCGTCTCATTTTACACTAAAAACAACAAAAAGGGAAACAATAAATATTCTACTGAACAAAACCTTATGTGAACCATTTGCCTTGAGCCAATTGACTGAAGCCTCAACATCCTTAAGAGCCCCTTGCCAGTCTAGACCCATTAGTAACTGATGAGCTTCGGCCGTATCTAAAGCCACCTTACCACGGTTCAAGCTACATGACAAAAACAAGTATCACTGTATCAGAAATACTAGCCCAACCGGCAAACACCATCACATGTACGCCAATTCTAAGGAGTAGGGGATTCTAGATAAGTAAAATCCGTACTCTGGAATAAGCACCTTGAACCCAGGCTCGAGCTGAGAGATCTTTACAGCATAGTTCTTCACTTGATATTCTACACACCACCATTCTTGAAGCACAACAATCCCGGGTGCATTATCTTTTCCAACAACATATGCATCAAATGTCTAATAGTCCATACAATTAAACAGCCATGATTCAATTATTCAGTCAGAAACTCATGTTTATACTTACACTAAACAGCAACAGATGCTTACTAACAAATCAAACACAAATTCTACTGTAAATTATACGAAAACTAGCAAACAAAACATAATCGCAACTACTGTTGCTGATTCAAAATAATCAAAGATTTTGTGTAACAAGCTAACTTTCATTCTTAAAAGACTAGTCTCTTTTCAAATGAATATCAACAAACATAACTATTATTCCCGGAAAGACCGAAACTAGGAAAGCTATTAGCCTAGGCTTCCAACTTACCAAGTCTTGACAACAAACAATGCCTTACGTATTTTGAGAGCAGAGAGGCATTTTCTTTCCAAACATTTCGTATATCGTAAAAACTTAATTAAACTTAGATCAAGCAATAAAAATCTCTCAATTCCACTTCATCCCAACTTGCTAACAAGCAATGAAATTTGCATCCCTTCGAATTCCTCCAAACCCATTTATCCAAACCCATTTATCAAAACGAAGAGTTAATCCAGAAAGAATTAGGAATCAGCTAATACTAAATCAAAAGTTTTTTCAAGAGAACTTGAGCATTCCAAGAGTTACTAAACAACCGTAAGTCTTGCTTAAAACGGGTCAAATACTATCCGTCTTAAATGAGAATTTGTGAAATAACAAAACCCGGTTAGCTAACTAGCTAGTCCATGGGAAAAAAATATGTACAAGCTCGCATTTGATCACCTCTACAAGAACCGCTTAAAATTCAGTTACCTTGGAATTCCAGCACATTAGTATAAGACTATAAGGTCATTGTATGTCGTACAACAGAGTTAGAATGAGACCAATTAAGAAGGTAGAAACATACAATATCATCACGGTGAATTTGAATTTTCTCGAAATAAGAGTCAATCATTGGTTAAACTTGAATTCGATTAATAAAAGACGACATATAAGTTTGCGAAATTTGAAATGTACGTTGGCGCCATCTAAATTTACTTCGGAACAAATGCGAAGAATAGACACGATTAGGATAATCATCATAAAATCGACTACGACTCACTTTCCGATTCATTTCATTATGTCTCCTACATTTATCGCGAATAAATGGATATACTCCATGTCTTTGAAGTAGATTTCACGCATTAATGATAGTCTAAGACTTCTACGAGCTTCGTAGCGAGCTTGAAAACGAGCATCGCTTGAGCTTGAAGAGAATGATGAACAAAATGAAGATGAATGGAATGACATTTTTGAAAGCGTTGGACTGTAAAAACTGTAAGAGATGGTGTGAATTTTTCTTATTTGCAAAGTTTCAACTTCAATTATTATTCCCGCCCTTTTTTTTTTCTAGATTAGCGCCCATTTTTCCCGCGCAAAACGTAAATATCTTTCTCAGTGATTTTTGGGTAAAGTTAAATGATAATGTCACCATATTTTGAACGATTTTTTAAAATAATGCTAAAAAATAAAATGTTTGTCATTTTGAGTCGGTTTTGAAATCAAAATAGTGTCAAACAAATACGCCATTAGGAATGGTGTATCTGCATTTTTCTTTTAAATTAAAAGAAAAAAAAAATGCATAGACACGCCATTGAGAATGACGTGTTTCCTTCACAAAACCCGCCATTGCTAATGACGTGTTTCAGGTTTTGAAAATCAAGCCTACGTGAACATTATTTTGACAATATTTCTAAAACTAACTCAAAACGACAAATATTTTATTTTTGAACATTATTTCAAAAAATCAATCCTATATTAATTTGAAAGAAGGGATTATAAAAACTAGGCACACAATTTTAGGTCAAATATTAATCCGAAAATCGAAATAAAATTAGAAACATACAGTATCGTCACGGTGAATCTGGATTTTCTGGAAATAAGAATCAATTAATGGTTGAACTTGAAGACGATTAGTGGATGACGAAGAATAAGGTTGAGATATTTGAAATGCATTTTGGCGCCATCGAAATCTACGTCGGAACAAATGCGAAGAGTAGACGCGATTACGATATTCATCGTAAAATCGATTGCGACTTGCTTTTCGATTATTTTCATGGAATTTCCTATAATTTTTGAGTCGTAATTGTCGAATAAATTGCCGTATACGAGTTTGGATCATACGCCCAATCGCAATTATTTCGGCGTCGTCACTTGAGCTTGAAGAGGAAGAGGAAGATGAAGATGAAAACGGTAGCATTTTTGGAGTGGGAGTGTGGGACTGTGAAATCTGTAAAAACGTTGTGAAAAACTTTCTTATCTACAAGTGTCTAGATAAATAGTGTCATTTCGCTCAATCAATGTAATAAATGGTGATTATGTATCTATATTCACCCATTAGTCGACAAATAGGTCATTCGGTTCGGTTTTAAATCATATTAAATCGGCTAGATTTAAATTGGGATGATTTTAGTTTGGTCTCATTTCGATTTTCATCGGGTTCATTTCAATTAGCTTCTTTAATCGATTTGTCCTATTTCGAATCGGGTGCGGCTCAGATTAGATAAATTTTACTTCAGTTTAATTACGGGTCATAGTTTTCTTGAGTTAAAGGTAAAAAAACTAGCTTAATGTATCTTATACTTTCAAATTTGAATTTAGTAATTCATAATACCGTTAATAAATAAAGAACCAATGAAAAAAAAAAACTAAAATATGAGGTTATTTATGATAGATGAATGCTTTAATTCACGTCAACCGGTTTTGGTCTTACTATCAGTTCAAATATTTTCAGATTCCACAAATTCTTGTTTACAGCCGTTGTAAATCAGAATAAATTAGAACGAGAGTGTAAAACCATCCAAACCAAACACTTTTTCCGGGGATGATGGGGGTGATTAACCCCTCGTTATAATTTACAACGGTTATAAGCAAGACTAATTGTTCAGATTCGGGTATCATTCGGTTATTATTGAGTTCATTTCGGAATGAGTCAAATTTCGGATACTATCGAGGTTGCTTATCGGGTGTTCGATTGGTTATCAATTCGGTTATTTTCGATTGATTTTTCGAATTTGGGTTTACTTTGCCAGCTTTTGTACGGAGTATGTTTTTCCTCTGAAAATTAAGAAATTACTCCTTCGTCCCATTATTTATTTAACTTTTCATTTTTTTTTGTGTTATTAATTTGTTTATATTAGGTATCCATTTTTCTTAATGTTTACTTATATCACTATCTAGAAGGCTACAGAAGTAAAGGTAAATAAATAATCAGGATGTAGGAAATATTTTGTTATATGTTCTTGAACGATCTATTGAATCATTTTCTCACTTTGTTAATAAAACTTGGACTAATCAAGTTGGCCCTTAAGCTTAGAATTTGTAAAACCAACTCGACTACATTAATTTGACCTAAAAAGACTAACCCGAGGCTTGAAATGGAGAACCGAATGACATTGAAACTGGCTTGATCTAACCTTCACCAATCAAACAAAATTTACCCTACTCGAAATGGTTCGATCCGAGATCGCTCGACCACAAAACGAATTGATTAGATTTAACTTGAATTGTCCTAATATAAATGACTTTAGATGATTAGTTTGAAATTACGTTTTGTATTACTAGTATTATCTATTTTAAAATAAAGGATCGATTATGAACCTAATTATTCATAGTTGGATAATAATCTAAAGTACTCATCGGCCGTCAAATTAACTAAAATGATCTCTTAATCAACTCAAAATAACACGTGACAACAGATTCATTCGAAACCCAATATAACCCGATCCACACAATGACGATGACAACATAACTAAAATTTTTCATAGCTGGTGTTGACTGAGAATCAAGGTTAGTCATTTTTCCCCAAAAAAACAAGATGGCGGATGGATTAGCCAAGCGGGTCATAAATATGTAGCTCCTTCTACTCTACGGTTGCCAAAAAAAAATTATTTTTAGGAGTTTTAGCTTCTCCAAGTTCCAGTTATTGAGTTCCAATTTTGACAACTTAATCAAATGCCATATACAAGCCATCTCTGCATGGTGATCCATCCTTCAATTACATTTTGATGATCCATAAATTTGTAAGGTTGTTGGCCTTATGTCTTCATTTTATGACTCTGGCCATGAACATGACGATCAAAAAAAAAAAAAGAATATACGGAGTAAAACGTAAATGAAACATTATTGAATTATTTTGTATAATATATATCTCAGTACATAGGAGTATTTATTACGGAGTACTTTGTATTTATTTCTTAATCTCAATTAATTATTACATATCTGATTGTTTACTACTCCGTATTATTTATTACTCCGTACATTAAAGCCAGTTTAGATAGTACTGGTATATCGGTATATGATTGTTATAATAATAATGTCTGGTAGTCGATTCTTAAATTACGAGCTCATTCCGAACTTAGACTGAAGGAGCTTGACCACATTAGCATCCAACTGGAAGGCCTTGGCTAGAACATCGACAGAGATAGGTGGCTGTGCTCCAAACACCGCGTTGGCAATCGTCACAACTCCGGGGTTTTGGCTGCTCAATCCAGCAATAGCCACAGCAGGGGTATTACCGACATTAAATTGAAAGTGAACGAGACCTTGTGGAAACACAAAAACATCTCCTTTGTTTAACACCTTAGTGAACAATTTGTTCCCGCCGTTATTTGCAAGGTTGGATGTCACAAATCCGACATAGAGGGTTCCTTCCATAACTGTCAAGACCTCGGTGGCACGAGGGTGAGTGTGTGGTGGATTGAGTCCGTATGGTGCAAAGTCGATCCTAGCCAATGATATACCAAGGGTGTTGAGCCCGGGTACTTGCATTGCTGAAACCAGTGTGACATTGACTCCTAAATTGTTAGGCTTCCGTGGTATGTCTAACCCTTTGAAGAAAAAATCTTCGGGTGTTGCTTCCATTGGATTCTTGCAAAACATGCCGTTCACAAACACTACATACAAAGACATAAACTTTAGCTCGAAGTTCGAGTACAAACCAAATGTATTCGCGTATCACGTATTAAAATATAACTTTGATGTATATGCAATGATGTTACTATGTCTTATTGTCACTCATATAAAGCAAGGAGTATTTTACTAAGAATTTAACGGTTTAAGTTTCTTATTAGCGAAGTATTTTGTTACGATGTATGTCAAAAACACTTGCGTCAAAAATTGAAATAAAAAAAATGACTCGAATAAAAAATGACGATATTAAAATAAACATATGTATAGCTAGAAGACGTACGTGCTTGGTTAGGATCAGTAACTCCTACGCAAAAATCTTGAAGTTGAGTTGGATCAGTTGCATAAGCCACAAACGAAGCTATGGCCATAAGTGCGAGAACAAAAAAGGTGTTATGGTACGCCATTGTTGGTGTTATAAGTTTTGTAGTTATGGAAGAAGGTTTTTGAGTAATTTGTGATTATAATTTGCATGGTAAAATGACCTATTTATAGTTGTGATTGTTTAACTGTAGTTACTTTGAAGTGGTCACATAGCATGGTCAAGGTCGTAGTATTGGTAACTTATTGACATATTCAAATATTCAAACTTTATAACCGGGTTGGTTGTAGTTTAGATTCTATATGCCCAGAATCTATGAATTTAGTTTCGAAAAGTTCAACTTAGTAAAATTCAACAAAATTAATTTTAAAAGAACATGGCCTAAGTCTAATTGAAGAAGGATTAATTTTGTCTTTAGCTGTACACGAGCCAATATGGCCAATTTAACGACAAATGTAACCAGTAACATTTTCTAAGTTATAACTGGTTGTTTGTCACATAGTTACATTTGTCGTTAAACTAGTCACATTTGACCCATCTTCAGCTGAAGACGGAATTGCTCCGTCTTCCATAATAATTTGTTTACATATAAAGTTATAAATTTCAAAGCTGGGTTAACATTTATTATTAATTGACACAAATTTCTACACACGATATCCCGTTTAATCAATCAATTAAGGATTTCTGGAGCAGATATTACTAGAAATAATTTGAACCAATACAAATGCACCAACTATTAATGATTTAATTCAAAGGACATTTTATGTGAGAAGAAGTCCTTAACTCCTTATTGATTCTCCGTAGTTGGTACAAACTCGGACTTTACGGGAGTAAAGTAGACTAATTAGTTCATGACTATGTCGCATTTTCTAGTAACAAGTAACAACTATAACAATGTGCACTGTTAAATCACGTAACATATTTTGTCAACCTATTTTCTTTTTAAGTGCCTCAGTCATTTGTTGCTTCTTCTATATTAGAGATGTTTTTTATGAGTACTTTGAACGAAATGTGTTAAGAGAATAGAAGGAGAATGTTGTGTTTATCTTATTCATTGGTAGCCAATTTATAGTACAATGGGAGATAATTCCAAAGTTTTCATTGGAAAGACAACCATAGGAACTTACAAAGGACCATAGGAAAGTGTAGAGGATTATGGGAAATAACAAGTAAGACTATGATGATACATTGGTACACTGGTTTGGTTCAATACCCCCCCTCAAGCTGCAGCATGAAGGTCGAGAGTGCCCAGCTTGCGGAGAATATAAATAAACGATTGTACTCCCAAAGCTTTTGTGAAGAAATCTGCAAGTTGCTCGTGAGTCGAGACATGAACTGGGGCGACGAGACCGTCGAAGATGGCGTCCCGGACAAAGTGATAGTCGATCTTGATGTGCTTTGTTCGTTCGTGAAACACTGGGTTTTGCGCGAGATGCAAAGCAGATTGGTTGTCACAATAGATAGTGATGGGAACGGAGGAGACGATGCCCAAACTGGATAAAAGACCATTAAGCCATTTCAATTCACACACTAGATGAGCCATAGAACGATACTCCGCTTCAGTGGAAGAGAGAGAGACGGTGTGTTGCTGTTTTGTTTTCCATGAAATGGGTGAGGTGCCAAGGGAGACAAACCAACCACTGACCGACCGACGGGTCGTAGGACACCCAGCCCAGTCCGAACCACACCACCCGGTGATGGTAAGGTCGCAACCAGACCGCAGAAGGATGCCTTGACCTGTACAACCTTTGAGATATCGAACAACACGAAGCGCTGCGGTCATATGTTCTGTCCATGGTTTACTCAGAAAACGAGACAAAATATGAATGGCGTAGGACAAGTCAAGAGTGACAGCGAGATAAACAAGACGACCCACGAGTCGGCGATAAGACTCAACATCTTCTATAAAGGCATCAGATGCCAACCCGAGTTGATGATTTTGCTCAATGGGGGTAGCAGCAGGTTTTGACCCAAGGAGACCCGTTTCAGAAATGATATCAAGAGCATATTTCCGTTGACTGAGATAAATATCGGCTTTGCTTCGTGCCACTTCCAAGCCAAGAAAATACTTAAGGAGCCCCAAATCTTTCATATGAAAACAAGTTCCCAAGTATGTCTTAAAAGTGGCAATGGCGGATGGGTCATTACCCGCAATAACGAGGTCGTCGACGTATATTACGACAAACAAACGTACCTCATTTTGCGTGTAAGAAAACAATGAGTAATCGGAATATGATTGAGTGAACCCATAATCTTTCAGAGCCGTGGCAAGCTTAGCAAACCAACACCGTGGTGCTTGTCGTAGCCCGTACAAAGACTTCTTCAGTCGACAAACTTTGCCTTCCTTGCCCCGACTAAAACCCGGAGGGAGCCTCATATACACTTCTTCATGTAAGTCTCCGTGAAGAAAAGCGTTATGAACATCCATCTGATGTAGTTCCCAGTTCTTGGCTGCGGCGACGGCAAGAAAAGTCCGAATTGTGACCATTTTGACGACGGGAGCAAATGTCTCGCCGTAATCCAAACCCTCCACTTGATGATTGCCAAAGATGACAAGACGTGCCTTAAGGCGTTCGATAGAGCCGTCGCACTTGTATTTAATTTTATAAATCCATCGACATCCAAGACCTTTCTTATCAACAGGAAGATCAGTGAGCTCCCATGTGGCATTACGTTCAAGAGCATCGATTTCGCTTTTCATGGCCTCACACCACCCGGCGTCACGGATTGCTTCCTTAAAAGACGGGGGCTCAACGCCAGTTGTCACCGCTGCAATAAAGTTACGATGTTTCTCCGAAAAAGAATGACAATCAATATAGTTTGCTAAAGAAAAAGAGGTACCTGAGGGCGACGTTGGTGAGGTAGGTGAGCTATTATTGGGAGATGGAGGGCGTGTGGTGTCTAGGATGTATCCACGAAGACGAGAGTTGGGGAACTTTTGACGATAACCTCGACCAAGAGTCGTATCAGCCGTGATAGTAGACAGTTCCTCGGAAGTGGACCCCACGGCTCTAGTTTCCCCAACCGAGGGTCCCCCTTGCCCGGACAAGTCGCAAGTACTATCAGAGCCGTTGAATGGTTCATCGGGTGAGTAAGGGAGGTTAGAAGAATCAGGAGGCAGGCTAATAGTAGCAAAAAAGAAATGAGCTTCATGAAAAACGACGTCACGGGAAACGAAATAGGCTTCCGTCTCAAGATCAAATAATTTCCAACCTTTCTAGTCGTGAGGGTACCCAACAAAAGTACACTTGCGACCCCATTTTTCAAATTTATCTCCCCGAGATGCTTGATTATGAGCAAAAGCAAGACACCCGAAAACCCGTAAATTGGCGTAAGGCGGACTTACCCCATGAAGGCATTCATAAGGTGTTTTGTTGTTGAATAAAGGTGACGGATTGCGATTGATGAGGAAAGCAGCTGTGAGTATGCACTCACCCCAAAATGACTTGGGTAAATGTGCTTGAAAAAGTAGGGCTCTGGCTACATTTAATATGTGACGATGCTTACGCTCGACTTGACCGTTTTGTTGGGGCGTACCGACACAAGATTTTTGAAAGTGAATGCCATGAGCAAAGAAATATTCAGCCATACAATTGAACTCAGTACCGTTGTCACTCCTCACGATTTTAAGGGTTTTGGAAAATTGTGTGGAGACCATATTAATAAAATGCATGAACATATCCGTCACCTCTGTTTTATCAAGCAATAAGTAGACCCATGTAGCTCGTGAAAAATCATCGACGATCGTCAAAAAATATTTTGCACCACATGAAGAAGGAATGCAATAGGGCCCCCATAAGTCATAATGAATTAATTCAAAAATGCTCAAAGCGCGTTGTTCATTAGAGCAAAAACTATGACGATGTTGTTTAGCAAAATGGCATACATCGCAAACCAAATTTTTATTGATATGAAAATTACGAGCAAAAGGGATAGTCTTGACCACTTTATCACAAGGATGTCCTAGTCGACGGTGCCAAAGATCATAAGAACCCAAGTCACTCACTTGAAAAATACTTGATGGCCTAGCACACACACGCATCCAATAGAGCCCGTCCCGAAGCTCACCTACTCCAATAGTCGTCCTCGAAGTGCGGTCCTAGATAAGATAAGAACTTTTTGAAAGTCCATAGACCTTAATTAGACTCCTCTAATTAATTGCTAAATTACTTGTTAATTTAGTATTTAATGATCTATGTAACATGCATGCAAATATAAAGACATTTATATAAAAGAAGAAATTTCCTCACATTGATATGGAAAATATATGGGCACAACAAGAACTCCTTCTTTTTGTTCTTGAGCTACAAATATGGATGAACACAAGAAATCTCCAAACTAGAAGACCTCCTTCAAGTTGCACCAAGATGACACCAAATAATCTACCCTTATTATTAACTAGATAATAAGATAGATGATATACTACTAATATTAGACTATATTACTACACTAGTAATACTTATGAAATATTAGTATATGAGAGTTTTTAGTGAGAGGAAGGATTTTAGAGAGAAGTGTAAAATTTGCACAAAATGAAGTAGTGAAAAATGAACAACAATTGATCATTATAGGCTCATTTGGCGGACCACATTGTCCAAAATTGACTCTTATTTTGGTTCATTTGATCACATGCATTAGGTGAGTTGTTTGTAGTATAAGTGATGATTGTATACTACTTGTTATGTCACTTTCAATTGGTAACTAAAGAGTGTAAACAAGAACAACAATCATCACCATGTAACTACTACCATAACCGGCCATCATGGCCTAGTTTGGTCCATTTTGATTTTTTGATATTTGTCTCACAAATACTTATTGATCATATGGTTAATTATCTTGTATAATTTAAGTGTTAATTTGATCATATAACAATTATATGACTCAATTAAATAAATAATATGTACTTAACATTTTAAGTAATATTTTACCATTATATCAATATATAATGGGTCCCACAATGCTTAGTTAATTTATTTTACAACTCCTTGTAAATATAATTAACTAATTACCTCTATCTCAAAACCTCAACTAATTTAGTAATTTAACGATTATTACTAAGTTAAATCTTATTTAATCGTATTAAAATAAGATATAAATTTATTAGTCAATTATCGCATAATTGAAAATAAGTTTAATCGAATTTGAGTTCTTAACTCAATTTCTAACAATTAACTCTCGTACATATCGAATATATGTAATGTACTAATTAACTGTATCGTATACAAATATTTAGTTACTATTTGGATTTCATCCTTTAGGTGTGACCGAAAGGGATCAGTTGATCACCGCCGTCAAACGACAATAACGTCAAACTCTAGTTAGTCAACCGTTATGATTTACGTTAATCACGGACTAATCATATCTATAGTCAATAAATAATCCCATTATATTCCTTCAAAGATTATTATGTGGCGCACTATGTGGAGGAACACCTACTCCAACAATCCTCCCACTTGTCTGACACAAGTGTGGTGCGTCACTCGATTCTCTTGTCTCTGTTCACATCTTCCCATCTCAAAACGCAAGGTGCTTCAGGTCGCACTTGCTATGACAATATCTAGGTGGTTTTCTCGATAGGCGAGAGTAACTTGTCTGACCGGAAAATCTACCATAGATCTCGTTCCGAGAGGGCCACGCCATTTACAGTAACTACTCCTCGAGTGGTCATAAAGATTGTTGTACCCAACGTGGGTCGGACAATTCCTGTTGATCAATCTACTCTGTATGAGCAGATCACCATGATCAGAAGAAGTCCATCGGCCTCCTCCTTTTACGGCCACGACCAGAACATCAACCAAAACCATTCGGAAATTGCACCGACTCAGATAGATGGTTGCCAGTCAAAAGAATCGACTCATAGGAATAAGATAGAAGACCCTGCCACGACCAGGCATCAAATAATTGATTTAAGGGTCTCTACAAAGGTCACTGTCCGACAGAGTGTCATACAGTCTGTCTATGTAAACGACCAGTCATCTCCATGACCCCATGGTGCTGAACAAACCATCGATCGACTTACAATCTAGTCATTTCGAGACGTCACCTCATTTGAGTGACTAGGGACAAAATACTAAGTTCGTCCTATTCACTTGAATAGGGTCCAACAATCTATTCGGATAAACAAAGTTTTAAATTTAGTCAAACTAAATAAAAGAGTTTAAAATAAAACTCGAACAATAAATGCCATTATCATATATGAAATAATTAAAACAACATTCAATTATTACATATTACATAATCTAAAGGAATTCTGGCACACGTCTCAATCCCATTGTGACGACATTGACCATCATGGTTAAGCCTTGATAAAGGATTGGTTGAAAGGATCAGCAATGTTGTCATCTGTCCCAACCTTACAAATGTCAATCCTTTCTGTCCAAGTAATCTATAATACATGATATTTCCTAAGTAATGTCTAGATAGACCTGGTTAACTAGACTTGGGCCTTTTGCCTGAAAAATTAGCCCCACTGTATCACAATAAATTGTGATAGGGATCTTGGCAGTCGGGACTACTGAAGTCCCTCTTCCAAAAAAGTGCAGCCGAATCCACACAGCTTCCTTTGCAGCTTCAGACGCTGCAAGGTACTCTACTTCTGTTGTAGAATCCGCTGTAACGCTTTGCTTGAAACTCTTCCAGCAAACAGCTCCTCCATTCATCATATAAACGTAGCCGGATTGGGATTTCATATCATCCCTATCTGTTTGAAAACTGGCATCTGTGTAACCCCTTACACGTAACTCAATCTCGCCTCCAAACACTAAGAACGAATCATTGGTCCTTCTTAAGTACTTAAGGATGTTCTTTACGGCTATCCAGTGACTCTCACCTGGATTTGCTTGGTAACGACTTGTCATGCTCAAAGCATATGCAACGTCGGGACGAGTGCACATCATAGCATACATGATTGATCCAACGGCTGAAGCGTAAGGGATCAATTTCATGCGTTCAATCTCCTCGGTTTTCGTAGGGCACTCTAACTTGCTCAAAGTGATCCCACTTCCCATAGGAATAAAGCCTCTATTAGAGTCTTTCATGTTGAACCGATCAAGAATCTTATCAATATAAGTCTCTTGACTTAATGCTAGTATCCTTTTCGATCTATCCCTATAGATCCGGATACCTAAGATGCGCTGGGCCTCTCCTAAGTCTTCATTTGGAAATGATTCCTAGCCACTCCTTTACAGAAGTGAGATTGGAATATCATTCCCAATGCGTAGTCTGTTCATATCTACAACAAGACTAGAAAAGTTACTTTAACTCCCTACAAACTTTATGTATAAACACGGTTCCTCGACACTTCGAGTGAAACCATTTTGTTTAATTACATGATCGAAACGATGATTCCAACTCCTGGATGCTTGCTTAAGACCATAGATGGATATCTTAAGTTTGCATACCTTATTAGGGTTTGATGGATCCACAAAACCTTCAGGTTGTGTCATGTACACTTCCTCTTCTAGAATCCCATTCAAGAAGGCGGTTTTGACATCCAGTTGCCAAATCTCATAATTATGAAATGCGGCAACCGCTAAGATAATCCTTATGGATCGAAGCATGGCGACTGGGGCGAAGGTTTTGTCATAGTGAAGACCATGAACTTGGGTGAAACCTTTTGCCACCAATCTAGCTTTATAAACATCATTATGTTTGTCTATGCCACTTTTGATCTTATATATCCACTTACACTGAAGAGGTCGTACCTCCTTAGGTAAATCAACCAAGTCCCATACTTGATTGTCGTACATAGAATCCATTTCGGATTGCATGGCTCCTAGCCATAGCTTTTAGTCGGGACTAGAAATGGCTGCTTTGTAGGTAGTAGGTTCGTTACTTTTAAAAAGTAACACATTATAGTCATCACCTTCCTCTATAATACCAAGGTATCTATCAGGTGGATGACTAATTCTGCTTGACCTCCTAGGTTTCGAAGGAATAATTACCGTACCAGACGAAGAGGGAACGTTTTCCTCGTAATCCTTTTCGGTTTGTGGCTCCTGGGACTCATCAAGTTCAAATTTTTCTCCCACTCGGTTTTAGAAAGAAAATCATTTTCTAAAAAGACTGCATCACGAGACACAAACACTTTGTCCTCGTGTTTATTGTAGAAGTAATAAGCACGTGATTCCTTTGGATATCCTACAAAAAGACATTTGTCAGATTTGGGTGCGAGTTTATCGTCAGACGTATTCTTAACAAAAGCCTCGCATTCCCAAATTCTCATAAACGACAAATAAGGGACTTTCCCTGTCCATATCTCATATGGAGTCTTGTTTGCCGCTTTAGTCGGGATTCGATTTAGTGAAAATATTGCAGATAAGATAGCAAAACCCCAAAAATAATCAGGAAGCTCTGTTAGACTCATCATAGATCGAACCATATCTAATAAAGTTCGATTTCTCCTTTCGGATACACCGTTTAATTGAGGTGTTCCATGAGGAGTCCATTGTGATACTATACCACAATCTTTCAGGTGTGAATCAAATTCATGGTTCAAGTATTCACCACCACGATCGGATCGTAGGGTTTTAATCTTTTTATTCAATTGGTTTTCTACTTCATTTTGAAATTCTTTGAACTTTTCAAAAGCATCACGTTAATGCCTCATCAAGTAGACATATCCATATCTACTCAAGTCGTCGGTAAAAGTAATGAAGTAGTGATAACCACCTCCAGCTCGGATAGTCATTGGACCGCATACATCCGTGTGTATAAGTCCTAGTACTTCACTTGCTCGTGTCCCTTTTCCCGTAAAAGGAGCACGAGTCATCTTGCCTAGAAGACAAGATTCTCATACACCATAAGATTCGTAATCGAATGGTTTGAGTACTTTAGATGAAACAAGTCTCTTTATGCGTCGTTCGTTTATGTGCCCTAAACGACAATGCCAAAGGTATGATTGATTAGGTTCAACTGTTTTGAGCTTCTTGTTTTCTACATGATAGACCTCTTTTGCAATATCTAGAACATAAATACCTCCAATAGAAATGGCCTCGCCATAAACCATTTCATTAAAAGCAAAAGTACAACAGTTGTTCTTAATGCAAAAAGAAAAAACCTTCCATGTCTAACACGGAAATGGAGATAATGTTCTTGGTAAGAGTTGGAACATAATAGCAATTATTTAAATACAACTCTAAACCATTAGGCAAAAGAAGAACGTAGGTGCCCACGGAAACTGCGGCTACCTTAGCTCCATTTCCCATGCGCAGGTCCACGTCACCCTTGGTTAGTGCTTGCACGTCCCTCAGCCCCTGTACATGATTACAAAGGTGAGAACCACAACCGGTATCAAATACCCAAGAAGAGGTACTAGCAAAGTTAATATCTATCATATAGAGTGATGAAATAATTTTACCTGACGTTGTCACACAACCGTCTTTCTTATCTTTCAAGTACTTGGGGCAATTGCGTTTCCAATGCCCTTTGCCATTACAATAATAGCAATCCGCCTCCGCGTGTTTGTTGACTTTGGGTTTGGCCTTATAAAAGACCTTTGCCTTTCCCTTGCCGGATTTCTTGAAAAGAGTCTTACCCTTTCCCTTGTCCTTCCTTACCCCCAGGTTCATGTTCTTCATTTTCATGGAAAGAACATCCTTGGGTTCACTCCCACTAGCCTCCATGTACCTCTCAGCTTGGGTGAGGAGTGCATGGAGTTCATGGAAACTCTTGTCCATGCCATTCATGTTATAGTTCACCCTAAATTGGGTGAACTTAGGTGAGAGTGAATGAAGGATCTTACCCACCACCAAATTCTTCGGAATTTTGCACCCTAGACGCTCTAAGGTGTCCGCGTACTCAACCATTTTGAGCACGTGTGGGCCAACTTTTTGGCCTCTTTGAAGCTTAGTGTCAAAGAATTTCGTAATTGCCTCATATTGGAGAATTTGAGGGGCTTGCGAAAACATCGAAGTGATCCTCGTGAATATCGCATATGCATTGAGAGAGATCAATGGGAGTTTGAGTTTGGGTGAGATTGACCAAATCAAGACATTCTTGACGTCATTAGCAACATTCAATAAAAGTCAATTATTCGGCCCGAAACCACCGCGACGGATTTGGCGCGGGGTTCGGTGGGGGGCTCTATCGACCAAGTAGCGAAAGAACGTTATCGGAGACGCGGCGCTTCTTGATCGTGGATTGTGATCCCCATTCAACGAAGTTACTGCCATCATTCCTTAAGGACACACTTGTCCATGACGGACCTCAACCATGATTCTCTACCCAAGGTTGCAACGTTTGATGATGTTGACATTATGCGAATATGGTAACTACAACAAAAAGAAATATATAAACATTCATTGTTAATTTACTTGAAAAACATTTTAACAAGTTAAGCATTCATATAATGACCTCTCACTAAATTATATAAATGATTCCAAGACCCATCTTTAAATAAAAATAGGCATCGCATGCTACTTTTTATCTAGAAATGGTAAGTCGTTACTTGACTAATTCTACCCTTAGACTTATTGGTGGACGGATTTCAACTAAATCCATCTCCTAGTCCCAAGATAACGCTTTATATCTCGTTGAGTGCAAAATACATTTTGTAGATTGTCTAATCGTGTTCACATCCGACTTAACCGAGGTAAAAAGGGACCCACGAGCGTGGTAGCCCTAATGAACACGGGATTAATAGGTGTTATTAATTGGTAAGGCTAATCTCAATTTTTTTAAATATGTGAGAGATCTTGTCAATTTAGTTATTAATTCCCTATAAGTGAACTAAGTCGGTGAATTGTGAATAACGTTGAATTGACAATAACGGTAAATAAAATGCATGTGTGACGATTTTGGCATGAGCGGAAATAAAGCAAGCAACCAAGCAACAATAAAATACTAGTATGGCCACCTAGCTAATCAAAATTAACTAGATAGTTACAAATTCGGAAACCAACTCCTTGGTCCCTTGCCTCTTCACTTGGAACACATTCCAAAATGGCACCGTCTTTCGGGAGTCACCGGTCTTCATAAAAATAATTACAAATATACAAATATACAAATTCCTATTATACATTTATTCTATAAAATTATTAAATTATACAAACCGGCGATACGAGATCGCAATAAAATTACAACCAAACCGTTATTCCCTTACATTACGGGTAATAACGATTAAAAATAA
>JAIUZE010009983.1:0-82466 GCA_022085475.1 Heliosperma pusillum | reverse complement strand
CTTCAAAAATCCGTGTGCCTCTCTCTTATCTCTTTACTTTTCGTTATTTCGTTACTCGCGCTTACTTTGATTAATTAATTAGTTGATTTTAATTCATAAGATCAAATAATTAATTACATATCATATAAATCGAAAAAGTGGGACTAGTTTTTTTAATACTCAATTCACCCCCTCTCTTTCGTATTCGATCAATAGACTCTACAATTGGTATCAGAGCCTCGTGCTCTTGATTGCCTTACAGCAAGGAGTCTGATCCATTTATCCTTTTATTTTTATTTATTTTTCGCTGCATTTAATTTTATTTTAATGGATTCCAAACATCTGAAGTCTCCCGTATTCGATGGGAAGAACTACAGTTTATGGAAAAATATGATGACCCATTTCATAAAGGGTAACGATTGGGAGTGTTGGCTAATCATTAAGAATGGTCCTAATAAGATCATGCTTGTATCTGCTACTGGCACTTCCATCGAAAAGAAAGAAGATGACTATGTTGAGGCAGATTATAAGAAAGCTGAGAAAAATTCAAAGGCTATCAGTCTGTTGCAAAACGGCATGACTCATACTGAATTTGATCGTTTCTCATTTAGTTCTACTGCCAAGGAAATATGGGATGGTCTAGAGTTAGCATATGAGGGGACAACTGTTGTCAAAAAGCAACATATCGCACTACTGATGCGAAAGTACGAACTGTTCTCTATGGAACACAATGAATCGCTTGACAGCATGTCCACTCGCTTCTCTAGTATCATTAATGAATTGAAAAATCTTGGAAAAACTTTTGACTCCGAGGAAATTGCCAGGAAGATCCTTAGAAGTCTATCTAAACGATGGAGACCTAAGGTGACGGTAATTGAGGAATGTAAAGATCCATCTGACCTATCTTATCAAGAGCTACTTGGAACCTTAATGGCTCACGAGATTACTCTTGATGAAGATGAGGCAAATGATAGTAATAGCAAGAAAGTGGCTTTACAAGCCGAATCTAGTGAAAGACAAGATTTGGATCTTGAAGATGAAACAGTGTTATTTGCTAGACGTTTTAAGAAAAAGTTCTTTAATAAACCACAAGGGAAAACGTTTAACAATAACACCAACAAATCTTACAAGAAGCCAATTGAGTCAAAAGGGTCTCTTTCAATTCGTGGTTGCTTCAAATCTGGGGATAATGATCATCTGATCAAGGATTGCCCCACATGGAAGAAAATCAAAGACAAAAATCAACGAGACAAAACTAAGAAGGAATTCAAGCAAGTGATGATGGCTTATTGTTGGGGAGATCTCGACACAGAGGACGACGAGTCAGAGAAAGAGGAAGTCGCCAACTTGTGTCTAAGCAACGTCAGTCTTGACCTAATTTCAGACAGCGACAATGAAAGCAAATCTGAGATGTGTCTTGTTGGCAACTCAGATTCAGAACCAGATTCAGAAGAGATAATAGTGAAAGAAAATAATCTATGGTATCTCGACAGTGGTTGCTCGAGACACATGACCGGAAACAAGAATCTTTTTCTTTCACTAGAGCCCTTCAACGGTAGCAAGGTCACCTTTGGAGACAACAAGAAGGGCAATATAATTGGTGTAGGTAAGATTGGTATATCTTCTTCGCATGCTATTAATAATGTATATCTGGTAGATGGCCTTAAGCATAACTGGCTAAGTATCTCTCAATTATGTGACAAAGGCAACAAAGTCGTTTTTCGTTCAAATGTTTGTCGTATCATAGTTGAAGGTACTAGTAACGTTATCTTAGAAGGCTTACGTAAACGGAACGTGTATATTATTGATTTAAACAAAGTCACTACAAGTTCCTTTACGTGCATGAAAGTCACTGTGGATGATTCATGCTTGTGGCACAAGAGGTTTGCACACATCAGTCCAACGATTTTAAAGAAACTTAAGTCTTGGGATTTAGTTGAGGGTCTACCCTCAATCAAATTCGAACAAGAAAAGATGTGTGACTCATGTGCCCGTTGTAAACAAGTTAGATCTTCATTCAAACCGAAACGAGTAGTAAGTACTGATCGTCCACTTGAGTTGGTACACATGGATTTGTGTGGACCTATGAAAGTCAGAAGCCGCGGTGGATCAAGGTACGTATTCGTCCTAGTCGACGACTACTCAAGGTATGTATGGCCTATCTTTCTATTTACTAAAGATGAAACTTTCGATGAGTTTGTAGTACTGATGAAGCTCGCCCAAAACAAGTATGATAAAAAGTTAGTTTCCATTCGTACGGATCATGGCACCGAATTTGATAATCAAGCTTTTATAGAATATTGTAGGGAGAATGGTGTAGGACATAACTTTTCTGCACCACGAACCCTACAACAAAATGGTGTCGTGGAACGTATGAATAGAACATTAGAGGACATGGCCCGCACTATGCTCTTGTGTAGTGGCCTTCCTAAGAGTTTTTGGGCTAAAGCCATTAGCACTGCATGCTATGTGCACAATAGAGCTATGATTAGACCTATTCTAAAAAAGACTCCCTATGAACTTTTAAGAGGGAGAAAACCCAATATAGCTCACCTTCGTTGCTACGGGAGTAAATGTTTTGTCCATAATAATGGAAAAAGTAATTTGAGCAAATTTGATGTGGGAAAATATCCGTATACTTCCCTTTAAATCACTCTGGATTATAATGAAATTATGATTAAATGATTAATAGTCATAAACAAAAAATGCATAATAAGCGAGAGATTAGAAATAACCTTTAGTCCTTGCTTAAAGGCCTAAGAACAATATCAAAATGATGATATCTCCTAATCGTAGCACCCAAGATAGAATGAGAAATGCCCTTTAATTTGCTAGAATATTTTTGTCAAAAGTTACTGTTAACCTTTTGATCTTGTGATGTGAAGAGATGGAGGCACAAGTGAGAAATCAATTAGGGTTAGAATTTTTTCACATCTCCACTTGTCTCACGGCTCCATAGGGTTTTTATGAGGAGATTTTTTTCCTCAAAATAACTACCCATTGACCAAAAATTCCAGAGTGAATCTCGACTTTATTTCGGTTAAATTCGCTTTAATATATAATGTGTATTATTATTATAAATGTCATTTGTGTTGTCATGTATTAATATGTCCATACAACATTTTGTAGTCGATATATTAATACCGGTCTGACAACATCTAATATGACAATCGTATAATATATACGTTAATTATAATTATCCGTATAATTATAATTTGCTAATTCAATATAGCATTTTATATTCAATTTACGAATTAACATTTTAATTCGCATAAGCTTACATTATATATATGCTGATTAAATACAACAGTTTATATTTAATTACGAATTACTTTTAATTCGTCTCAGCTTATATTATTTAATCGTTATTAAATAATCGTCTCATCATCACATTGACTAACCTTTTAGTCAAATACATTGACTAACCTTTTAGTCATATAATAGGGCATCAATATGATTATTTTCTCAAATAATCACATCTCTCAAACACATCCTTTAGGTGTGACTTTTAGGGAGCAGTTGATCACGGCCATCTGTATGACAATAACGTCAAACTTATCTAGCAAGCCAACCGTTATTGATAAACGTTAATTGATGAGCGATTTGTCGCGTACCGCTCAAGCAAAACAATTTATGAAACCCAACTAATGCGATAGCGGAAGTCGGGGTCGAACCACAAGGATGGAGGGGTCAACTACAAGTTTGCATGAATCCTATTCTAGCCTAATAAATGTTGGATTGGAAAACTAACTAAAAACTAGGAAAAACAAGTAATCGCTAAGTAATAGAGATGAAAACAATTAAAGGGAAAGACTAAGGTGAAGGGTTCACCTTAGAGGGATTAATGGACTAGTCGGGTAATTAGCAAATGGGTAAGTAATTCGAGTAAAATCAATTGCTAATGTCTCAACAATCAATAATCATCAACAAAGCCATCGCATTTGTCTCAAATCACCCATATAAACATTAGTCTAATCATTTCTACCACCGTCGCTTAAGAAATAATCAAACCATGCTTGATAAAATGGGCAACTTTCGTTCACACATTTCATCAAACACTTAGTGTTCATATGAGCAATACCCAAATTATTTACCACAAACTTACTAATTAACCAACCTAATACCCCACATAATCCTCCCTTAGGCTCCCCCTAAACCCTAGAGGAGAACTACTCACACATACTAACGGGAATCAAAGCACTAAAGGCAAGAAGGAGTTCAATCAACATCATGTTATGAGATGAACAATTAAAACAATCAAATGATAAACAATAAACTAGAAATGGAAATTAATTGCATAAACAACAAAAAAGATGAGAAATTTAATACCAACAAG
The DNA here is from genome assembly GCA_022085475.1 of Heliosperma pusillum. Classification (NCBI taxonomy): domain Eukaryota; kingdom Viridiplantae; phylum Streptophyta; class Magnoliopsida; order Caryophyllales; family Caryophyllaceae; genus Heliosperma; species Heliosperma pusillum. The sequence goes on along the minus strand of JAIUZE010009983.1, from coordinate 78,151 downwards.
CTTGTATTAATGAAGAGGGAGAATGTCTTCCCCCTTAGAATCCTCAATACAAACCCAAAACTGAAATGAAAGACTAGATCTAACAACTTGAAATGAGAAACTAAGCTTGATTAGGAAAGAGTAATTAGGGACTAATTTAGGTTACAAATATCTAGGGTTTTGTGCTAAGAGGAATGTAAAAAAACTGCTTACAAAATAATAGGGGGAGGGTATATATAGGTATCTCGAAATTAAGGAAGAAATTAGAAGAAGAGGGCGAATTTTCAGTCTTGTGTTCCCGGCCTGTCGACCGGCCGCCGGCCCTCTGACCGGCCTGGAGCACATCAGTAACTTCAGGAACTTCGTCTTCAAAATCTTCAAAAATTCACTAAGTATGGAAAAATGGGGGTCCTGGCCGGTCGACCGGCCGCCGGTCCCCCACCGGCCTGGAGCACATTTTCAATCTCAATGGCTTCTGTTGTATGTACAGGCCGGGTAGTCGACCGGCCGCCGGTCGACCGGCCGGCACTACCTGAGCCTTTTCTTCCTTTTCTCTTCTTCTTACAATTGTGGAGTTGTGGTCTAGGCCGGTGGGCCGGCCGCCGGTCTGAGGGCCGGCCTGCGCCACCTGAAGACTCATTTCTTCATTCTTCATCTCATCTTCGAATCCCGACTCATGCAAGGTCTTTATGCATCGATTTCTTCATTTCCGCCTTAATTCCCGCAAATTGAGATCGACATTCATAGCGCGGGAAATCGGGAAATAAAATGCAATTAAAGACACGTAAATCCGTGTAAACGGACCAAAATGGGGACGAAAATGAGAGGAAAAATGTGACAAATTAAATGCTTATCAAAATTCCCCACACTTAAGACTTACTCGTCCTCGAGTAAGTAAACAAAATTCGAGACCCATAAGTACCCTTATTCAACACTACACTAATACTAAGGCTACTACCTAAACTACTAATAATATCCGACGGTAGGCAATTAACGGGCCTCCTCCGTCCCTTCAACTCACAACGAGATACTCATGAGGTAGAGTACCTCCTTGCAAGGCAAGTAGGGGCTTGCTCAAAATTTCGACGCATCCAAATGAAAAACACGTAAGAACACGACAAAGATGCATCTAACAAAAGAAAAATCACATGCCTCATCCATGTGACGGAAATATCTAAAAGGAAAACCGTTTAAATAATGCATGATCCTTGTAAGCCACTAATATCATAAAGCATGGAAAAATATTCGCCTCCTAGCGGTGCAAGTCTAATGAAAATTTCGAACCCCGTCTACTATTTGCTTGGCCAAAAGCGATAAAATGGAAGATGGAAATGAAATCCTCGTGACGTTATTAAGCACAATAGCATATGGAATTCACGTTTCTCAAATAAATGAGACACAAGGGTCGTCCCGTCTCACTATGCAACTTCAAAGGCAAATGATTCAAGAAGGATAAAAGGAAATTGAGATTTGAGTCTAAGTGCTTGCAAAACTTTTCATTTCACACTTTGCTTTCTTTTTCTTTTTCTTTCTTTTTGATTTGCATTTTGGTTTGCAATTTTTGGCATGAAAGCACACGGTTTCCGTCAAGGACATGCGGTCGGAACCAACAATAGGGGTATCCCCACCGTAGTGGCATCGAAAGGGGGCCTAGATATGGGCCCACTAGAATCCCTATAAGTTCCGTTTTGCACTTCCTCGACGAAAACAAGAAAAGATGATAATTGACTCAATATTTTCAGCTTGTTTGATTTGTTTCCTTTTTGAGCAAAAGTGGAAGAACAATGAATCATGGTTGGTTGCATAGCAAGAACGGTCACCTAAGAATCCTTTCTACCATCGGAATATTCACATCAATCGAGGTTGTCGAGGTGGAATAAGCGCAAACTCGTGACTCGGCATTAGTAGACGGGTTAAAACTCACTAAAAATGCACAACCCAGGGCGTCTAAAATTCCACGATTAAGATGAACACTTTATGAATAAAAAAGTAGCAAAAAGGGACTATGCACATTCAACAAGTTTTCCAAAAAGACAATTATTAAAACATTTTTTCTAAATGCAACTATATGCCATGATGCAATCTAGCATATATACAACTTAAATGCACATGCTCTAACCGACTATATGACACATAAGCTAATGCTATCTCCTAACAGCACACAAGTGGCACACACGCCAATCAACAAAATTCACACCATCGTCATCAACACATCTCATCCTCAAATAAGAAGGAAAGGAGATAAGGGAGAAGAGAAATAGGAAAGGTCTCACCAAAGCGTCTTCATTTTCCCTTTTTCGTGCCTCTTATGATGTGGGGCGCACCTATGGATGGAGATAAAAAGAAACACACGGCAATATATACAAAATAAACTATATACAAACTAATCTAAACATATATTTTTTGGAAAATTTTCAAATTTTTCGATTTTTAGGCATTTTTCAACTTTTTTCAAAAATCAACGATATATACAAAAGAAATAAAATCCTCCCCACACTTAAGTCTTACTCGTCCTCGAGTAAGTGACTCAAATATGAAAGGAGGGAAAAAGAAAAGGAAAACAAAACAATTTTTTTGGGTTTTTCAAATTTTTTTGGGAATTCCCTCCCCACACTTAGTATTTACATGGTGTGAGGGGTGAATTCAAAACAAATAACATGTTTTTGGGTTTTTAAATATTTTGAAAAGTAAAAACTTGTTTTTGGGGTTTTTAATTTTTGATGAATAATCACAATATGAACAATATATACAAGAGGGTTAGCTCTAAGTAAATGCATGAACTAAATAAAATTCCTAAAACTAAATGCAAAATGATATAATACAATGTCATGATCTAAGTAAATGCAAACTACACTATATGCTAATCTAGAGTCTCGCTGCGGTGGTAAGGTGCATAAATGCAAGCCCCTCATGGGGGTACCTCCCACAGGAAAGTCTAGTGTGCCATATCGGAGTCTCGTCGTGGCGGTAAAATGCATAAATGCACGCCCCTCATGGGGGTACCAACCACGGGAAAGTCTAAAAATGACACCAAACAAAATGAAACTACGCTATATGGATGCAAGGCTAACATGTGACGATATGTTACAAAATTAAATTCTAATGCAATCTTAAATGGATGCAGCTAAATGGATAACTAAACTAAGATATAATACAACTATCTAAATGCATGCGAAAATATAAATATGATGAAGATTTGGATTAAAAGGGATCATACTCATGGGTTTCCGGCCTCAGGAGTATCCAGTGAAATCAGAGGATGTAGTATCAAATTGGCCATGAGTGGCCTCTGCAAAAGACGCATCTACATCCCTGGCTCCCGAACCAGAGCCGCCACCCTCCACAATCTCGAACCAGGGACCCATCCTGTCAAACCACTCGGCATTCTGAGCCGCAATCTCTGGGTCCACCTCCTCCTCATCAACTACCGGCTGAGCAAAACCCGGCGCAGAGGAATAATAGTCTGGCTGAACATTGAAATCTCCGAACACCCTAGAACTCTGGTCATACCCGCCCTCTGGCCACATAAAATAGGACGGATGTGGGCCAACTGGCTCCCTATACCCCTCCCTACACCAATTATCGTAAGAAGGGTATTGGCCAAGAGCTAAGTCATAATACATCATGTCCATCCTCTGCGACAAAAGAGCTCTATCCCGAGCTTCCTCCTCTCGCCACTTAGCTGCCGCCTCTCTTTCCCTAGCCGCTGCCTCTCTCTCCGTAGCTGCTGCCTCGGAGGCCAAAGTCATATCGGCCATGAACTGGATCAAGGAAGGATCCAAAGGTGGGTAACTGGGAGTGGTGGAAGTGGATGCGTCGGGTTGGGATGAATTGGGCCAAGGACGCCACTGCTGCTGATGATAAAAGGGGTTCAGATAAGGCAAGGTGGTGGAAGTGGGGCCCTGCTCCTCTCTCCTATATGTAGTGACGGGGGCAGTAGGATCTCGCCTAAATGCGGTAACTGGAGCTAGATCTTCCGGGGTTTCTTCAGGTGGTGGTGGAGGGTTCTCCTCCTCTAGGGGGAGAAGATAGTGCGCGCTATCAGGAACCACTTTCATAGCCGCACTATTCGGGAGGGGAATAGAATTGACCCCTCGAATCCTCCAATACGTCTTCCCGTCCTCAACTCTCTTCACTACCCACTCAAGCTTCTTTGAAATGTAATCCTCCGTCAACAAGGAGCATCCCCCTAAACACCTCAAATTACGCTCATCTAGAGCATCTCTACAAAGGGCATGGGCAATCTTGGTAACAATCCCCCCTATATGGATACCGGTCGGGCTAAATGGGTCATTGGAGATTTTCTGAAAGTGGATAGCGACATGGTGACCAATGTTGACCCCAAATTTAGTTGGCTTTTGGAACAAATAAGCCGCCAAAATCGAGAGCTCATCGGCCCTAAAGTTGTGACACTCCTCTCTTCCAAACAACGTCCAACCCATAAACCGATGCCAAAACCTAATAGGGGCATTGTGGCAAGCATTTGCCGGCCTCTTAGTTCCCTTCGCAAATTCCATTCCCGAGATAGCAGTCCAAACATCATTCACATTAAAGTTTTCGGGGACTTTGTATGACTTATGAAATTTGACCCCTAAAACCTTATAAAATTTCTCAAGGGGAATGCTAAAGGCAATATTCAAGAGGCGGAAAGATACCATTTTGACCATACCCGTATTCCTATCCTTCTCAAGACTAAAGGAACTTAAAAACTCCCATGTAAGACGGGGGTAAGTACGGAAGTGCTGACCGTAGAGTTCCCCCATCCCCAAACCTTTGAAAAGCTCAAGAGTGACAGTATCAAGGCCGAGGTTTCGCATAGTATTCCGACAAATAAAACGGGAGTGGGGAAGGTTTCTGCGTTTTAAACATTGAAATTTACCTCTTGCGATTTCGCTTACGAAGACGATATCGGGAAAATCGTTATCCGGACCCATTCCCGCTGTTACTTGCTGGAGCCTAGCCTCCAACTCCGCCTCAAGCTGAGCCCTTGCTCTTTTCCTAGGTGGTTGTTGAGCCATGGAGTTTTTCGTTATAGTCAATTGAAAGTGGGAAAAATTGGGGAAAAATGAGGTTTTTGAAGTGGGGGATGGTTTTATTGGATGTAGTGGGTTAATTTTTGGGTTTGTTGGTTGGAGTGATGGAGTTTTGGGGAGATTTTAGTGAGTTTTTGGTGGAGTTTTTGTGGGTTTTGAAGGAAGAAGGAGAAAGAAGGAAAGAAGAATGAAGAAGAATGAAGGAAATAAAGGGGCTCACGAGTGATTTAAGCCTCGGGTAGGGTTCTGGGCCGGTCCAGGCACCGGCCGCCGGTCGACCGGCCTGGAACCCAGTACAAAAATTCTGATTTTTTGGTTTTTTTGATTTTACTCGTGTTCAGGTAGTCTAGGCCGGTCGGCACCCCGGCTGCCGGTCGACCGGCCTGGAACTCAGCTCAAAATATTCAACCTTCAAAATTTCAGTTATGTGGTGCTCTGGGCCGGTGTCAGACCGGCCGCCCGGTCCACCGGCTCAGAACGCAGCTCGAAAAACTTCCAAAAATCCATCTCCTATGATAATGGGCTCCAGGCCGGTCGGCACACCGGCTGCCGGTCCACCGGCCTGGAACACCTGCTATTCAATTCCCATTCTTCAAAAAGTTGCTACTGGAGTGCTCTGGGCCGGTCGGCACCCCGGCTGCCGGTCGACCGGCCTGGAGCACTTCTCCCTTTCTTCAACTCGCCTTCAAAATCACAACATATTCCCAAAGAAACCCAAGTCACCAACAACTCCAACCAACCAACATATTCCCAATGATACGGTTTCAAGCCAAACCCGACTACACGTGTTTCAAACCTACCTAAGACTTCTCCCAAACACGAAAGACCCGAGTACACAATACCAAATCTTCACAACGACTCCTAATATGCATGCTATATACAAAAGATTTGAAAACCTCCCCACATTTAAATCGACAAGGGAAGGTAAAAAGAAAGGGTGGGCATAGTATATTAAGCAAGCAAATGATCTAAAAATCCCATCAAGGATCTCATTAATTTATCAAATGAGGAGGACCAATTCTCGACAAAGTGGTCACATACAATACAAAGCAAGCGAGGCCAACCACATAACCAAGAATGAAGGAGTACATTAGTGAAAAACATGTGAGGAAAGAGTCGAATACCAAATATTTCAAAGGCACTCAAGTATTGGTCAATTGGTCTCAAATCCACAAGAGGGTTTAAAACCTCAAAATCACGCATAAGACCAACGGCAAAACTAACCTTCTTGAGACTCTCCTCACAATCCTCACCAATAATCATAGGCTCAAGCAAAGGGGTAAAAGAAATGAGGTTAAAGGGGTCGGTAATGAGCTTCTCCTCACTACTAAAAAATACCTCAAATTTCTCAAGAATGGGTTCTTCAAGTAGAACAATCTCACAACCCCATTCCTCCTCAATGCCCAAACTCTCCTCAATCAAAATGTCGCCACAAGACTCATAGTTTTCTTTTCCTTCATCCATTTGCTCTTCACTAACTCCAAATGTAAGAGCATCATTTATTTTGACCAATTCTCTTTTCAAGATCTCAAGATTCGCCTCAAAAGACACACCCTCATATTCACACAAATCAAATTCCTCAAGGTTTTCGCTAAGAGGCCTATTCGGTTCATTCAACCACTCATCATCATTATCATCATCAAATCTCACACTCTCAAATTCGCAATCCATACATAAGGGTGTAGGTTGGAAGATAAGGGGTGAAGGGGGTCTTGCTAACGGGTAATGAGGTTCAAAAGAAGAGTCACGGGTATCCAATTCATCATTATCATTGTTCATCACGTTGTCATACATAGGTGGTGGGGAAAACTCATCAAGCACAAAATCACCATCCCCTTTCACATCAAGACGTTGATAACGCAAATTCACATGCTCTTCTTCATGCACCTTGTCAACCACCTCTTCTATGACTTCTATGGAGCAAGCTTTGTGAACCATTGATCCCTTCACAAAATTAGGAAGATTAAATTCAAGGGTTTCGTTCCCCACCCTAAAGGTTAACCGCCCTCCCCTCACATCAATGAGGACTCCTCCGGTAGCCAAAAAGGGCCTACCGAGGATGATGGGAGTGCGGCTATCCTCCGGGATATCTAGGACAACGAAATCCGTGGGAATCAAAAATTTACCAACTTTAACGGGTAGGTCCTCAAGCACACCTAAAGCTTGCTTAACGGACCTATCCGCTAGTTGGAGAGTCATAGAAGTGTGGGTTAAATTACCAAGCCCAATTCTTTTAGCAATACTTAAAGGAATGAGACTTATACTTGCACCGTTGTCACATAATGCCCTTGGAATCATGACTCCCCCTACAACACAAGGGATTGAGAAACTTCCGGGGTCCCCAAGCTTTTTTGGCATCTTGAAAGAGTTAGGATTAAGGAGGAGAGCACTACACTCCTCCTCCATAATCATAACATCTTGGGTACCCAAAGTCCTCTTGTGAGTCAAGACGTCTTTAAGGAATTTTGAGTAAGTGGGCATGTTTAATATAACATCGGTGAAAGGTAAGGTCACATCAAGTCCCTCAATCATTTTTCTAAATTGGGTGAACTTGAAGTTTTCCTTAGTTTTCAATGCTCTAGAGGGGTAGGGGATATCGGAAACAACAAGTGGAGAACTAGAAGATACCTTTGGAATGGGAGTTTTCTTGGTTACCTTAGCTCTTGCTATTGGTTGTACCTCTACTCCTTCATCATTGGCATCCTTGATCATCTCCTCCTCATAAGGCATAATTTCGACATACCCATCTTCTCCCTCTTTGGGTTGATCATCTTCACCCTTGCCATCATCCTTTAACTCCAAGGTAGGAGTCAGAATGGGTTCTTCGATATCTTCTCCTTCCTCAACATGCTCCTCATTTAGAATTTCGTCATTCATCATGTCCATGTAGGGGTTATCAAGCACAAGTCCACTCCTCAAAATCACCGCACATGCATGGTGGCTTGATGAAGCATCCTTGGAGCTTTTCCCTTGAGCAAGTAGACCTCCCGGAGGCCTTTGAGGATTGTTCAAAGCTTGAGAAGCTAACCTAGCTTCTAATTCCCTCACCTCTTTCTTGTGAGCATTAGTGACATTTTGCAAAGCCAAGTTGTTTTGGATCTCCATGTTTTTGACTAGTTGCAAAACTTCACTTATTGAAGGATCATTCTCTTGGTGAGGTTGATTTGTTAAAGGGAGGGCAAAAGCATAGTCATTTCGACTACTTGAACCTTGGTTGTTGCTTCTTTGGTTGTTAAAGTTTCCTTGTTGATTGATATTGAAATTTCCTTGTTGCCCCCTTGAACCTTGATTGTTGAAATTCGACCCTTGGTTGTTGTTGAAATTTGACCCTTGGCCTTGGAAAGATTGATCAGGAACCCCTTGACTTGCTTGATTGTTTTGATTGCCTTGGTAAAAATTACCTTGGCCTTGATTGTTGAAGTTTTGGTTCCCTTGATTTTGATTCCAATTTCCTTGACCTTGATTCCAATTACCTTGGTTTTGGAAGTTACCTTGGTTATTGTAACCTTGATCATTGAAGTGTTGATTTTGAAATTGGTTTGATCCTTGACCTTGTTGAGAGTTGTTGAATTGATTATTGTAGTTTCCTCTAGAAAATTGACCTCCTCCTCTAGGTTGGGAAAAACCCGGAGGGTTGGAAGGTTGAACTTGTGTGTGTTGAGGGTTTAGGACATTTTGGCTTTTGTAGCTCATGTTTGGGTGAAATTTCGAATTTGGATGATAGAAATTGGAATTTGGGTTGTAAGCTCCTTGACTTTGGAATTGAGGCCTTGAGGGCCGTGGGTTGTTGTTGACTCCTTGAAATGCATTCACATGTTGGTAGTCATTTCCTCCTTCATTGTTATAAGAAACATTGTTCCCACAAACTTCAAAGGTGTGTCATACCCATTGCAAATTTCACAAGTGGGGGTTTGATAAGCTTCCACCATGGGAGGTGCATAAGACCCACTAGCTTCATTCACATGATGACCTTGACTTTGATTTTGAGCCTTTTGAAGCTCGGCAAAACCCTTAGTAAAAGTTTGTGTGAGCAAATCAATCTTGGCATTGGTATCCGCATTTGAAAAGTTCTCACTTGGGTACTTAGAACTCCTCCTCAAGCTATTTCCTCTAGAACTAGTACCATAGCTAGACTCCGATTCAACCATCTTCTTAATCAATGCCGCCCCTTGTTGGTCATTCAAATGATCAAAACTTCCCCCCGCGGAAGCATTCACCATAGCCTTGGTTTGAGGGAGGAGAGTTTGATAGAATGTTTGAGTGACATACCAATCCGCAATTCCATGATGAGGGCAACGGGCAAGTAAATCAATGAATCGATCCCATGCCTCTCCTAAGGATTCTCCATCCTCTTGTTGAAAGGTTGTTATCTCATTCCTTAGCATCGCCGTTTTGGAGGCGGGGTAGTACTTGCTTAGAAACTCCTTAGCCAAATCATCCCAAGTAGTGAAAGTGTTTGGAGGATGGTTATTCAACCACCTCTCCGCCCGGTCTTTAAGAGAAAATGGGAACAACATGAGACAAAGGGTTTCCTCGGGCACCCCATTCCTTTTCATGATTCCTACCCTACTTTTGAATTTTCTCAAGTGGGCATGAGCATCCTCATCGGGGAGGCCTCCAAAGCTATCCCGCTCAATAGAACTCATTTGAGCCGGGTGAATCTCAAAATTATTTGGGGCCAAGACACCGAAATTGATTGGAGATTGGGTATCATCGTGGTTGGGACGGTTACGGTCACGTAAAGTCGTCATTTGTGGTTGATTTTGTTGTTGAGGTATTGTAGGTGGTGAATTTGGTGGTGTATTTTGTATTGTATTGTAGAAGGGGTTTTCAAATATGGGTTCAATGGTGTTGTTTTGTGGGTAATCGATTGTTGGAGTGGATGTAGAAGCAATTGAAGTATTGGCTTGTTGATGGCTAACTCTTCTTGAATTCCTAACCCGAGCAAGTGTATTGGCACGGAGAGGCCTAAACAACCTTTCGGGTTCCGGATGGCTCAAGAACAAACCTTCACCTCTAGGCATGCACTCAAAGCAACTCAAAAACAAGTTAGACTCCTAGTGTGTTTTTGGGCACACTAGGGAAAGACAATAATGCAAGGCACTCTACAACTAATCTAACAACTAAAAACCAACAAAAACAACAAGTAACTTGGCTAAATCTAAGACACAAAACAAACTACGAGTTTCCTTACGCCATCCCCGGCAACGGCGCCATTTGATGATCGGTTCGTCGTCAAAACAAACATCAAAAATAACCCAATAAAAGTAGTATAAAGGGGTCGAATCCACGAGGATGGAGGGGGTCAACTACTAGTTCGATCGCGTCCTATTCTAGCCTAATAAATGTTGGATTGGAAAGTTAACTAAAAACTAGGAAATGCAAGTAATCGCTAAATAATAATGATGAAAACAATTAAGGGAAAGACTAAGGTGAAGGGTTCACCTTAGGGGGATTAATGGGCTAGTCGGGTAATTAGCAAGTGGGTAACAAATTCGAGTAAAATCAATTGCTAATGTCTCAACAATAGATAATCATCAACAAAGCCATCGCATTTGTCTCAAATCACCCATATAAACACTAGTCTAGTCATTTCTACCACCGTCGCTTAAGAAATAATCAAACCATGCTTGATAAAATGGGCAACTTTCGTTCACACATTTCATCAAACACTTTGTGTGCATATGGCTAATACCCAAATAATTACCACAAATCTACTAATTACCCAACTAATTACCCCACATGATCCTCCCTTAGGCTCCCCCTAAACCCTAGAGGGAAACTACTCACACATGGTAAGGGAAATCAAACAAATAGAGGCAAGAAGTAGTGAAATAAACATAGTGATATGAGATGAATAACTATAACAATCAAATGATAAACAATAAACTAGAAATGAAATTAAATTGCATAAATAACAAAAAGATGAGAAATTTAATACCAACAAGCTTGTATTAATGAAGAGGGAGGATGTCTTCAACCCAAAATCCTCAATACAAACCCAAAACTGAAATAATTCTACTAGGAAAGACTAGATCTACCAACTTGAAATGAGAAATTAAGTTTAATTAAGGAACGATTAGGAGAGTAATTAGTACTTAATAGAGGTTACAAATATCTAGGGTTTTGTGCTAAGGGAAAATTAAAAAACTGCTTACAAAATAATAGGGGGAGGGTATATATAGGTATCTCGAAACTAAGGAAGAAATTAGAAGAAGAGGGCGAATTTTCAGTGTTGTGTTCCTGGCCGGTCGACCGGCCGCCGGTCGACCGGCCGCCGGTCGACCGGCCGCCGGTCGACCGGCCGCCGGTCGTCTGGCCGGCCTGGAGCACATCAGTAACTTCAATTTCTTCGCCTTCAAATGCTTCAAAATTCTTCTAAGTATGGAGAATGGGGGTCCTGGCCGGTCGACCGGCCGCCGGTCCCCCACCGGCCTGGAGCACGAATCACGCCCCAAGTAGCTTACTGATGTTGCACAGGCCGGGTAGTCGACCGGCCGGCACTACCTGGGCCTTTTCTTCTCTTTCTCATCTTCTTTCATTTTGTGAGGTTGCAGTCTAGGCCGGGTGGCCGGCCGCCGGTCAGTTGACCGGCCTGCACCACCTGACCTTCCTCATTTCATTCTTCTTCTTCTCATCTTCGAATCCCGACTCATGCAAGATCGTAATGCTCCGATTTCTTCATTTCCACCTTAATTCCTACAAATTAAGATCGATATTCATAGCACGGGAAATCGGGAAGCGAAATGCAATCAAGGGCACGCAAATCCGTGTAAACGGACCAAAATGGGGACGAAAATGAGAGGGAAAATGTGACAAATTAAATGCTTATCACCCGTGTCTAATTTAGAATTTCCGAGTTCGTTTTCGGACTTTACGCGAGATTTCGAGTAAGTTACGTCTTAAGACGTTTATGGGCTTTTCTCATGATTTTCCACTTACTCCCTCATACACTCCCTTAAACCCTAAACTCCCTCACATTCAACATCCTTCTTCCTCACCAAGTAACCACCCAAAACCCTAACCTCCATATTTGATCAAGCTTATTATCGTCACTACTCCTTCATTTCTCGCTCAAATTCACTAAAGTTCGTCTTAATCTTTCCCTCTCATCGTCCTCTATCTTATTGGTAATAAAATTACCGTCTTTCTCGCTTTTCAAATTATCCGTCTTTCTCAAAGGTGAATTATATTTATCTTTTGTTATCTAATTGTAGGTGGTGACCTCCAAGACCTCGACAAAGACTACTACTTGATAGAAGAGGGCCTAGACGAGGATTGAAGACGCGAAAAGGTAACGGTGAAGGGTTAATCGATATCTTTACGTGTTTTAATGTGTTTGCTATGTTAGTAATCGTATTTAGAATATGATTAGTAATCATAGGAATTGTGTTGTTGATGATAGTTGTTGTTAGTTGATAATTGATAATGAGAATTGATGATTTGTGATGTTAAATGATGATTTTTGTATGTTGAGCCTTAGTGAAAATTGGTATTTTCGTGCATAATTGACCCAAGCCGGCCGACCGGCAGCCGGTCAGCTGACCGGCTGGGGAGTGGCTGTATATTTATTTGTGTTACGTAAAAGTTTTGGAACTATATAGGTCTCAGCCGGCCGACCGGCAGCCGGTCAGCCGACCGGCTGAGACACATCTAATATGTCTCCGTTTTTCTCAAGTAATATTGGTCCCAGCCGGGTAGCCGGCAGCCGGTCCCTTTGACCGGCTGGGACACGCTGCTTATTCAATTGTTATTCAAGTTGATATTGGTGCCAGCCGGGTAGCCGGCAGCCGGTCCCCTTGACCGGCTGGCACACGCTGGAATTCTATTTACTTCCCTTTCTTATGTTTTCATTTATAATATTTCCGATGGTTCGTTTATCGTATAAATTTACGTAATGACTTTAAATATTAATGTTTCGAATATATGATATTCCATTCGCTTATATCGCATGTTTTGTGACGGTTTTTCATATATCCCACTTTGAGTCGGTTTTACACATGTTATGGTTTGAACACCTTTTCTGTGCTTTGTACTCTCATTCCCTTGGCTACCTCTTCGTTCGTAAGGCTGGAAATTCAGAACGAGGAGTGTATCCTTACTGCTTAGTTGCATGTGTTAGTGGGCATATGACGACGTTGTTGGGAGGCGAACGCTTTGCGTTGATCGACCCGGCCGTCAAATGTTGTATACTTGCGAGGTGGTGTCATTGCATGTAGCGTACCGCTTGTTATGATGTTTGTGCTCTTTTCCGCCTCTTTCGTGAAGGTTGACCTAATTTGGGGTACTCGGCGTCTATGATTGACCGAGTCTTGGATGCAAAATGTCATCGCTTGTCGAATCGGAAAATGTTTATTCCGAGAGTCTGGCCAGGTTTAGACTAGGACCGAATATTTATATCGTCGTCCTACCGGGAGGAAATTAGTCTACATATACGAAATGTTTGAATCGTGTATGCGTTCAGGGAAATGTTTATCCCGTGGATGCGATTTTAATCATACTTGCCATGTACACGGTGCTAGTGCGTGTCATTTACCGTGAGAGGTTGTCAACGTATTTGTACGTTTGGTTGGATGATTATATGATTGATTATTCATGATCTTTGGATGACATGGCACAGTTTGTTTGTCGAGTCTCAATCTTATCAAACTTATGTCGCTAACGGTGAGATGCAAGCCCTAGTGAGTGTATGGTTGCCTAAGAGTGTCATCCCCGAGTCTCTCTATAATATGATGGTTACAGTTTTTTTCTTCATGTACCGATATCTTTATACATATTGAATTGCCTATTTATCCTTCTCGTATTTCACATGTATATTTATATATGCATGCTTCTATTCCGTATTTCCATTTAAGTATGTTTATTGTGATATGGCTGGGAGAACCCGGAGTTACTCCCTACTGACAGTGGCGTTCATGTTTTTCATGGATGAACATGTTGCTTGATTGGATGGCTTTTTGCTTATGGTATTTTGGGTTCGGGTGTGAGCTAGCGGGCGTTGGCCTGGATAAATCACCTCTAGACGTTGTTTAGCTAGATTGCTAATAACTTTGATATTTGATAACATTTTGAGAGACTTCGTCTCTTTGTAGTATATTCTACTTTGGTTTGTAATTATTTGACATTCCTCGTATTTTTATCTTAGCATGTAAAAAGTTTTAAAAACACCGTATTTTTCGCTATATAAATCACATGCTTGTTATGTTTTATTTCCGCATTCGCGAGGGTTGTCACATCAATGTTGACAACGACATCGTCACGTGGTAAGGGGGCATCTAGATGATCGGGATCAATAATGAACGGGTGAGATACGGTCTGAAACCACATCTCGTACTCTTGGGTTGTCTCCCCCGGGAAAGTAGCAGGTTCCGATCTACTAATAAGGTGGACTCGTGATCCTCCCAATTATCCCATAGATGATCTGCTAACGGACCTACTTCCACGTCATACCCTAATCCTGAAGATGGACGATGGGCTTTCACCGGAATAATGGGCGCAGAAACCATTTGCTTGTACGTACCCAAACTGTCGTAAACAACGATCAGGTTGGTACGGTTCGACGATGTCCATGAACCGTACACAACCGGAGAAAAGGGTACGAGGATAGCACTCCTCCTGACGGGGACCATACGGCTCCCACATAACAGAAACAGCGGTAAGACCGTCTAGAATACCCCGATACTCCAACAACTTCTGCTCAATTTGAGGAAAAGCACCAACATGATTCCAACAGTGGGCCCTTGGCCGACTACCCTCAGCAACCGCGGGTGGAGCGGGTCGAAAGATAGGAAAATACTCAAAGATCCAAGCTTGCAACAACGACAAGCAACCAGCAATAGTCCTCATACCTGAACGTGAAGACAACCCCAACTGTCGATAGATATACGCCAGTGTACCGGCCCCCCAAGCGTAGGACGGTATACTACGGGTATCACCCAACAAAGGAAACAGCTGTGGACGTATCCTATCCCCAGATTTGTCGACAAAAATAGTCGACCCTAATAATCAGCACCGACAATAGCCACCTCAGTAACCGCCTCCACGAAAATACCTCCACTCCTGTAAACAGGGGTCCTCTTACCACTCATAGGCAACTTCAACTGCTCAACCGATGGCCTTCCGAAGTAGCCACAAACAAAGAAAAGAGGATCAACCAAATTATCGTCATCGCTCTCCACCTTGCAAGCATCACCATCCACTCGGATACCTAAGATTTGTGCAACATCGTGAAGAAGTATGGTAATCTCTCCGAATGGCATGTGAAAACTGTTGGTGTCCGGTTGCCACCTCTCAAGGAAAGAAGAAATAAAAGGCATTTTCAAGTGCTCAGCCATGCACCCACGAAGGTGCCAAAGACCAGTAGTCCCGACAATCCCCATAACCCCTTTAGGTAGTTTCCATTTATTCAACACCTTCATCTTACCGAATCGGTGGTAACCCGTCAATACTGGACGTCCACCCTTTTTATTAGGAGTGTCCCACAATTTGTGGGCAATGTGACCTCCAAAGCTAGGAATAACATGAGATACCAGTGGTCCACCAGGGACAGGATCTGTAATGATCCAAGAGGTGTCCTTACCCGACTTCTTTTTCATTGGGGTCATTACGCTATCAGAACTACCTTCTAAACCCCGTCCCCAACGACCCTTCTCCACCCGTCTTACCTTCAAGCGTGAGCCACAAGACTCATGCGACCCATCTTGCTCCACCTCCTCTACAACCTCCTCCACAACTCGATCCGCCTCCGCAAAGTCATCATCATTCCACGAATGAATACTACCTTCTCCAACTACCGGAGCTACCTCACTCACAATCGGGTTCGTCTTCCGATCACTTGCTGATGCGGTGACATCTCGGTTATCTACTCGACTAGTAAATAACCCCTTCCCTTTACCGGCCATCTGATCACAAATAAAAATTAAAATTAGGGAATTTACATATATTAATTGATTTTAAAGATATTTAAGTTTTTTTTTAAACAATAACGGAATGACGGAAATTATATCTTCATTAAACAATACTATTAGCTTACGAAAAGACGGAGATTATATTTTTTTAAAACAATACGGACGAATTTAACTTACCGAAAGACGGAAAAATTGAAAAAAAAAAAATTATCGGCTTTGAACTGGGCGTGCGAATTTAGCTTACGAAAAGACGGAGATTATATTTTTTTAAAACAATAACGACGAATTTAACTTACTGAAAGACGGAAAAATTGAAAAAAAAAAAAGAAAAAAAAAGGTGACGGCTAAACTGGACGTGGAACATTCACGTCCAGACCTAGGTCCAGGCGTGAAGGTTTCACGTCCAGACCTAGGATTGGGCGTGACGGTTTCACGTCCAGACGTAGGACCAAACGTGAAACCATCACGCCCAATCCTAGGTCTAGACGTGAAACCTTCACGCCTGGACCTAGGTCTGGACGAGCCGTCACTTTTTTTTTTTTTTTTCAATTTTTCCGTCATACATTGGCTATGGTTCGGGGGATCGATCTATACCGTTCTAACAATAATTAAAACTACGATAAATCTAAATCTCCTAACAAATTACAAAAACAAAACAAAATTCAAGTAATCAAGAGCACTTACATTGTCGAATCGTTGAACTAGGTGGCGGAATTGTCGGAATTGAAGCGGTGGTGTTGGAAGTGAAACGATGATGACGGAAAAAATATATTTCAAAAACGGTTTTTAAATTTTTGGTGAGCGATTTTCTGTTTTGGGAATTATATGAAAAGAGTTGGTGTTAGGAGTTATAAGGGGAAAGTTAGAAGGAGGGGCGTTTTAGGTAGTTCATTATTTTTTGTCGACGTTATTTAGTAATTTGTCGACGTCGAATAGCAGGTTGATTTATTTATAGTAGCAAAATTCAAACAAAATCGGGGTTTTGCGTGCAACAAGTAACATACTTAAAAAAAAAAAAAATAAACTTTACATGATCCAATTTACGAATATCCAAGAAAGTCATTACATACTTACATCGAACAAAACCAATTAGCCTGGTTTGTCTCATTGTAGTATGATCGTTACCCGTTAACTAACAAAACGGCCCAAATTGTAAGAAAAGACAACACAACCAAAACGTCGCCGTTTCTATTTCACCTTCCCAAATCCTGGTGCTTCAAGCAATCAAATTCCTCATACTTCTCCTACGATTGCGATTTCTTTTCTTCAACAACAATTTCAATTACAAGGTATCATATTTCTATCTCAATTTCATTATACATGTAGCTTTGATTAGTTTATAATCATTGATTGACGCGCCGATTATTTAATTGCGATGATTTTGGGTGAAATTGATTACAGTTGAATGAATTAATTAGGTTTTATTTGTAAATTAGGGTTTGAGGTTTGAATCTTGATTGTGAACAAAAATGGAGGATGATAAAAAGAAGAGGAAGAACAAGAAGAAGAAGAACAAGCAGCAACCGAAAGCGGTTGCTGAAGATACGTCTTCTAATGCTGGAGAAACGAGCTCTCAAGATCAAAATCATGTCGAAGAACGGAGTTATTCAAATCAGGCTTCTGGAGTCATCAATGGCGGATTGGATGATTTGGTAAACTTGACTGTTGAGAATAAAGGCGGTCGAAATGATTCTAATGACACTCTTGGTGTAATCCCCTTTTATTTACGACATTTTAGTAGCTCGGTTAATTTTAAGTGATGAATTAGAAACGGTCCGAATTTAGTATTGACTTGTAGGGTTTATGATTATGGTAGTCATGAGTCAACATGTATATGGTTTTTGGTTGATAAATTGTGATCACTTTCCTCTAATTCCTTTCATGTTTTACGAATATGTTCGTAAATGCCCAAATAAAGAAATTAATAGTTTAGTCTGACGGTCATATAGGAGCCCTATCGTTGAGCATCAATGTTCATAGATGTACTGGTGTTCAGATTATTTAGTCTTGGTACGTTGGAGAGATTGGATTTATGGTTACGTCTTCGCGGTAGATACATTTTAGGATACAACTTTGTGGTGGATACAAATTGGATAGGCGAGTCTTGCTTTGTAATGAATCAATGATGCTTAAAGTCTAACCCTTTGTTTGGGATTTAGAGAGAAATTAGGAAGAGGGAAAAGAAGACGTACAATTTTCCTCGTTTTGTTTCCAAAGAATGGATAAAACATCAGTGGATTCCTAGAGTAAGTATGTAAGTCCACAGGTTGCCGATCATCATCTTACCTTATGATTCACTCTAGGACACAGGCTCCCTTCCCTTCTCTCAGCTCTTAAATCCTGCTCCTGTTTTTTTGGTATGACCGTAAGAGGATCTGACATTTATCATTTAGTTGAAACTTCCGTTGTGTAAGCATGATATCATTATATTAATCTGGCTATGTTTGTAAGGTTCTAGTACGTTTTTGTGCTGTGATTCTGTGAGACAATGATGATGATGTCCGGTGTGTGTGAGCTGAAGTTCGTACTTATTATTTGCTCTAAACATTTAGGAGAGATGAAGATAATGCTTTGTATTGAAGCTAAAATACTTTAATGTGTACTAAATTTCTCATTTGACAGGCTGCTTTAGCTGACACTGAAAAACAAAAGTGGTTGCAAGAAGAGGTAAGACTTCTCATTTTAATCCAATGAATCGTTTAATGGTGTTCACTTTTGCGTCATTGTGAATATGCACTTTTTTTATTTGGTATTTTGTAGGCTAGGTTAAGAGAGATGGTGAAACAACTATTATACGAAAAAGATTCATATTTACAAAGCCAGGTATTTTATTGGATATTTTCACATATGTGTGCTAATAACTGCATGATTGTAAGTCCTTTGTTTGGACTATATATGTATATTGTATTGGTTTTGTTCCAATGTTCTGATTAACTCATCAAATTTCTAGGCCGATTTGGAGTCGAGAATGAAGCAATTACAGTGTGAAAATGACTCCTGGCATCAGAAAGAGGTAATGATCTTATAAGCAGTTTGTCATAAAAATGCGCGGGCTTTTCATTACCTGACATCTTACAATAAATCTTCCAACACATCAGCATTTAAAGTGAAATCTTGTGATCAGGTGAGCTTGGAACAGAGAATTAGCTGTTTGATACAGGAGAAAGCTGACGTTAGTTTGGAAGAGGTGCGGATACAAATTGCTCGCCGTAACTGATTCAGCTTTTCTTTCATTTGTTTGGACACTGAGATATACTTTTCTCCATCATGTCATTTCTTGCATGTGATTGTTGCAGTGTCTAGGAACTATCATTGTATCTGTTTGGAAATTTCTTTGTATAATAAACTAATCGCTGATCTTGGCAGGTGAAATTGCGGGATAAAATTCGGCATATTGAGAAGGAGAAGTTTCTATTGGTTGAAAATGAGGTAACCTAATAGTGGGTTTTAGACAAATAACATTCTGCTGTTATTCTACATTATTGCTTAGAGATATGCTATTCTGCATTGCCTAGAGAGAACTTGACTAAATTGTTTGTTTGTTTTGATGGCACTAAACTATATAGCCGCTTCCTGGGAGTCGGTCACCATATTTGTAGCATTAAATTAATTTTAACATATTGATACTCTTGTTAACTTCTATTGTTTTAAGTGTTAAAAAACACAATGACCATATGATAAACGTTCCCTGCTTTTTACTGGCAGAGCTCAATCAAGGAACTGCTTGCAACACTGAATGATGAAAACACAAGGTTGAAGAAGCAGGTATATACTGCAGTTTTTCCCATTAATAGCAAGATTGATCAAATGAGCTTTGATTGGGTGGTGCTTGAATTGCATATATATTTTATGTGCAAGATCCTGTATTATGGATTAGTATTAAATAACTGAGTTCAATCTGATAACAATTGGGCCAGTGGTGGGTAGAGAAATGTAGTAGTATTAAACTGCATATATTCGCTACATTACAAGGTAATGGGAAACTGGAGGAAGGCTGCATATGTTTGCACCCCCACTTCAAGCATGAACTGCGCATATTGGTGGGTAATGAAAGATATCCCAATCTCTGATTTGGTTTCTTCCTGTATCTGATTCAATTCTTTTTGCTTAATTTGTGCTGATGTACATCATGTGGGGACTAGCAACCGCTATATTATTTCTGATGCTAAAATTGATTACAAAGCCTGGCAGGTTCTGGATTTGGAAGGAGCTCAACGTAGTCTCTTACAAGAAAACAGTCAGTTGCTAGACAACATTTCAACCTTAGAGTCAAGAATTCAGGATCTTGAAAAGAGCTTAACTTCTACAATTTCACCTGCCGGACCACAGAAGGTTAGTTCTGTACTATAGTTGATAATGCTTGTTCCTTAGGCCTCAAGACGTCCTTAGTTTATTTTGAGATGTCATGAGGTGATATACCAACTTTGGGCATTGATGTAAGGTAGCTGAACAACGTACATATTTACATAGAGCTACCTTTTTCTGCCTTCAGATTCCGTTGGATTGACTTTGTTCTAACTCAAAAATATAAACGACAAGATGGTTTATTTGTATCACATATTTCCTTGATTTATTTGTAGTGGTTTCTGTAGTCACTGAAATGTTAAATGTTGTCTCATGATGATTGAATTTCATACGCAGGATGGTTCTGAAAAAGAAGACTTGAATGCTCAGATAGAAGCAGCTTTTGAATTAGTTGAGAAATTGGTTGTGGAAAATGCAGAGCTAGTGGAAAAGGTATTTACTATCTCTATTCAATTTGGATTTACTCACTCCGTTTGGGGTCATTCAAACCAATGCAGTACATTTCTACCTTGATTTATATCTAAAGAACGTCAGAAATACCCCCTTAAGAAGCCTTAGAGCTGCATTTAGTTATGCTTACACTCTCCATTCACTTAACATATACCCTTCCCACTCTTAACAACAACATTACCCAGTGCCTCAATGGCTCCCGCAAATTGCGAGGTTGGGGGGTGGGTGTACGTAGCCTTACCCTTATATTAGGATTATTAGCAACACAAAGCGGCTGTTTCCAAATGAGCCAAGATGAAAATTTTGCGTCGAGAACTGCAACGAAAGATCGCTACTTAACTAGAGCTAGAAGTGCAACCACTTTAGTGAGCCATTATAATTTATTCCATCACTATCCAAAACCAAAGAGTTATTCCGAATGACCCGTCCCACTCTTGTTCATATAAAAATGCATTTAATCCAAATGATTAGAGGGAGTAATAGCTATTCAAATGTGAGCACATGCACTTGAAGAGTTGAAGAAGCTCGAAGATAAACATTTGTTTTTAAAACAAACAAAGTCCCTACTTATCTCACATTAGGACTTACCATTTTTGTTTCAGCTAAATGAACTATACATGGAGCTTGAGAGGTACAAAGTGGTACCCGAGGCAACATCTGTGGAAGTCTTCGATGATGTGGCAGTTACCGATGTTATACCTGGTTCCTCTAAGGATTTTTCTTCATTGTCCGTGAGTACCAAACATTTTGAGACAGTACCAATTGGGAATGAGCGAAAGGTGAGTGATGACATGGACTTAGAGAATGCCAATGTTGTTCGGCATTCCTCAGATACAGCTGGTTCTGGAGAAATAGTGCAAATACCGTTGGATGAACAAGAAGTTCAGGATCTTGAAGCACAGTCATTTCTCCAGGAAAGAGACGATGAGGGTGTGCCAATCACAGATGCTCCACTAATTGGTGCGCCGTTTAGGCTTATTTCTTTTGTTGCGAAGTATGTTAGCGGCGCTGATCTAGTAAACGACAATTCTTCCAACTGACTGCTGGAATCCAAAGTGGTTGCTCATAGGATCGAAAACATAGTTACTAGTTGGTCAGCTGTTCATTCATCTGATCCCGCTTTCTCCATTTTCTGAGTTAATAGACTGCCGCTAAATTTTTTAATAGATTGATACTGTTCTATTTTTCTTGATCGGTCATTTCTGATACTTTTTTTTTCATTGATGACTGGTCTTTATTGATGGGGTTACATTGCTGTATTATCTTAGTCCGGTGACATATATTGTGATGCACGTAATTGTCTCCCTTATTCATAACTCAACAACTTTTGTGGCTAATCTATAAAGCAAACTATCGTTATAAGATTTTTGTTTTCATCATCATCATCATCATCATCATCCAGTTTTGTTCCGATTCGAGCCAATTAGGATCACAAGGGAGGCAACGCTCTCCTTCAGGTTGTAATATATTTCAAGGATTTTACAAAATTAACTAGTTCACAGGTTGATTAGTGACTGTTGTAATCAGCAAATGCTTAAATTACAAGGATTTTGGTGAACGTATTTCAATTATAAACTAACGTAGATGTGAAAGGAAAAAATAAAATGATATTATCTCAGACATACATGTAATTACAGAACTCCTTTTCCAAGTTTCTAATGAACAAGACTTTCACAGGAAAGAATGACCAACATTTCAAGTTTCTGACCCGAACTCCTAAAAGCATTATTGAACAAGTGAAGATATCACCGACATGAGTGGCTAACCGAGGTTTGAGCTATGCACAAACTATACAACACATCCGCTGGTTATGAAATTATAAGCACAGAAGATGTCCTGAGATTTGGATCCGTCAAGGCCTCATCCTCAGGAGATGGGAACTTTAAGAGTCTAGACTTGGCATGGGTTCATTTATGTTAGATTCATATCATATATTTCCGCTATCATCCGTACCACTTCTTCCATGTCGGGTCTTAAATGGGGCACCGTTGAGGCACATGCCATGGCGATGTGAAGCATTTGAACTAAATCTTCTTCAATATTCAACTGTCTCCGTAGGTCCACATCAAAAACTTCTGCAGTCCGTTCCTCTCGAATCACTGACAGGACAAATCTCGGAAGGTCCCCCACTTCATCGAGTCCCGGTGATTGTCCCGGAGTTCTTCCAGTTAGTAACTCAAGCAGAAGCACACCAAAACTATAAACGTCAGACTTTTGTGTCATTTGTTGGGTTTCAATGGTTTCTGGGGCTCGGTAGCCTGCAGTTCTTGGAGGAACAACAGGATAGCTCACTAAAGGAGCTAGGCCGAAATCTGAGATGCAACCATTAAGGTCCTCAGAAATAAGTACATTAGAAGACTTGACATTTCCATGTGTGATCTTGCCAACTCCGCTTGAATGAATGTGGGCAACTCCCTGGGCAGCTCCGAGTACAATTCTTACCCGGGATTCCCAGTCTAATGGTGGCTTTTCACCGCCTCTTCCACCTGAAAGTTTACATGAAGTTAAGTTAATCGACAAAGACACTCACTGGGTACAACTATTCTTGCATGTGACTGGGTCACCATATGAGACGGCTCAAAAGTAATAAGAGTAACTCCGCACTATGTTCTTTTTGGTGTAAAGGGAGCCTATATGACGATTTGATGCCGAGGGGTTTTAAACCTGCTACTTTAGCCTATATCTGCTGATTAAGTAACATTACTTACAGTCCCATTCAAGAATAACATGTATAATAGCAGCATAAAAACGATCAAAACCATACCTTGCAAGCGTGCCGCGAGGCTACCGGCAGTAACATAGTCATACACTAGAAGCTTTTCATCCTTGGAGTAGTAATAAGCCTTCAAAGGAACAACATTCAACTGTTGACCAACTCTCCTAATCGTCTCCATTTGTTGTTCGAATTCTCTTTTCCCTACGATAACATCCTTCAATCTCTTGACGACTACTGTTTTTCCATCCTTTAAGATGGCCTTATAGCTTGTCCCATAACTTCCTTTTCCATAAACTTTAGCAGAAGCCTTCAATAGATCTTCAAGTTCAAAATTAGAGGAGCACCCTTCAAAGAAAACAAGCTTGTTCTTCTCAGCCTCTTGTAATTCACTACCAAAATCTTGCTCAGGGTTCTCAGGTCTTTCGGCACTAAATGTCTTCCCTTTAAGTACACCATATCCAATACCGCCTTTTTTCCTCAAACAACGATAGAGTATAATTACAAGTAGCAGTACCACAGTCCCTGCAATTGCAATACCTGTAATAGCCCCGGTGCTCAGACTCTTTCTAGAGACGTCTTTTATAGGAGGCGACTCAGGCGAGGGAGATATAATAGAGGTAGGAGATGGTGTAGGGAAAAAAGAAGCCAAAGGAGATGGAGATAGTGACGGAGATGCAGTTGGAGTTGGAGATGGAGACGGAGACGGAGAGGGAGATGGAGATGGAGATGGAGACATTCCCGGGCACTGCTTAAGCGGTTTCCCACACAAGCCCGTGTTTCCCTTAAACGCTGAAGTAGGAAAGCTTCTCATTGAAGGCGGGATTGTGCCAGTTAGGCGATTGTTGCTTACGTTCAAGTGCTTAATGCTAGTACCATTTAAGACGGAAATTAATCCGGTAAGAGAGTTATTTTGAAGGTATAGTTTGTCTAGGTTAGTCAAATTATGGACTGACGACGGAATTTCACCCTCAAAGGAGTTGAAGGAGAGATTGATTGTATTGAGCTTCGACGACAAAGATGAAGGAATGTTCCCTGATAAGTTATTATTTTGGAGGGATACATATTGGAGGGACGGAAGGGACAACAAATCAGTTGGAAGACTACCATTCAAGAAGTTAGACCTTAAGCTAAGGAGCATTAGGTTAGGCAAGTTACCAAGAGTGTTGTAAGGTATTGAACCTCTGAGTCCAACCCCTGGTAGTCTAACAGCAGTTACACTGCTATTATCTGAGTTACACGTAATTCCGGCCCAAGAAATGCATACTGGAGCAGCAGAAGTCCAGTTCATATTTCGGACGAGGGGGACAAAAGCCGCAAACTTAAGCAAGGCCTGTTTTTCACTTCTGAGGTTAGCATTACATTGGGGTGTGAAAAGGAGTAAGAACAGCGGCAAAAATGTTATAAAGAAGCTCGTCATAGGGCGACAATGCTGAGGCGAAATTTTCTTCTGCCTGAAATAAGAAAGTAGACGAGGTAAATATCGACTCATTATTTCAGTGAAAATAGAAAGCTGAGTAGTTATTACTGTTTTCATTTCGTATGGAGTTACAGACTCGATAAATTTCTACACCGTGGTAATTTGGAACACGATGGAATAATGTAAAATGACTGACTACGTGAGAAAATGATGAGGCTCTGTTCTTTTTGGCTGAAACAAGCTGAACTATACTATTAAATGGAGGTGCTGAGTGAATTAAACTGAACAGAGATGTGTTAAAGTGAATGAAGTTGTAGTAAGACTTAATTGTGAAGAGATTAGCTAAACAGAGCTGAATGATGGCGAGCTGAAATAAAACGAGCTGAAATTAAGCCACAAAGAAAATAGCCGAATTGATATATGTTAAAAATATCCAGGTTTGCCATTACAATATTACATGCAAGTTACTAAGACCACAACTCCCACCAAAACACAGAAATGTAGATCGTAAAAGAGAGAGAGAGAGAGAGATACCTGAAATGAAGGTGCATTTAGTATTTTAGTGTAAGAAAAAAAGAGAAAAAGTGAAGATGGTAAAAGAGAAGGAAAATGAGCAACATATTTGACTATGTATAATACTATACGGGTTAGTCAAAGAAGATCCAACTGCAAATTAAAATCTTGACGTATACGCATGCATTATAAGCAGGGCATGTTGTTCTTCTCCAACTCCAACAATATCATCACCCATAACGACACACCCTTTCTTCTTACTCGTTTTTCTTCTCTAACTTTGCTGGGGAACAAAAAAAAACATGTATGAACTGAATTATGTGAATAAAAAATAATAGGAAACATTTTCCATTTTTAATTTTAATTTTTCATCTTTTTATAAGGAAAATGAGATGTCGTCATCTAATACTACCTATCTGGCTATCTACCATGGCTATATGCCTATATATGTAAATTAAATTGAAATCTTCGGTTCCCTCCTTAATTTTTTTTAAAAATTAATAAACTTAAGAAGGGTATTTGGTCTAAAAAACTTTAAATGGCCATATCCTTGGAGTTATATATACCATTTAATTCAAAGTCATTATTGTTAATTTTGTCTTTACTCTTAATTTAACCGTATTTGTCGTTAATTTCTGATTAACCGAGAAATGACTAAATAGTGGTAAAATTGAGGGAGGCTAATAATTTCAAATTACAAATATCATGTTAAAAAGTCAACGATGTTGGTAAAACTAAAAAGCCAAAAACCGTATTAGCAAACCCCCCATTCCGTACCTAGAGGTGGTAATCGAGTAACTTGGACCGGGACCGGCTACGAGTCAGGGAAAGCGGGGAGGGTTATATAAGGTTCGGGTTATATCGAGCTAACAATTGTTTCAGAATGATTACTACATATGTCATCAGGTCGTAATCGGGTGACAAGTCGAGTCGGTTTCAGTTCGGGTGACTATGGCATCAGGTTATTAACATGTATTTTGGGTTTTGAAAACATTGGCCTACATGGACACCATTTTGATAAATACTTTCAAAATCTACCCAAAACGATAAATACTTTATTTTTGTGTATTATTTTAAAAAATCGCTCTATTTTATCTAAATTTAATTGAGAATTTCATGTTAAAACAATTTAAAGATGTATTTATTATTGTTTTAACCTTAAAAATTAAGAAGAATGTCGATTTTGTCTTCAAAACTAACTTTGCTATTTGATCAAAATCGAGCTGAGTTACTAATGGGTCACAGTCGGTTTGAGTTGGTTTAGGTCGGGTTTGGGATAGGACAAATAAGATACTTTTTGGTTGTCGGTTTGACCTCAGGTAGAGTCAGACCGGTTTTGAGGTTCACCCAAATTATTCGTATTATTTTCGGATCGGGTGAATATCGTCAGCTCCACCGTTACCCAAAAGAAAAACATGAACTTGGATTCCTGAAATCGGTTCGGGTGGTTTGTTAACAACTAAGTAGAACAATAGAGAATGTTGTTGGGCCAACTACCCAGAATATTGAAGGTCTGTGGGCTACTAGTCTACTACTAGTACTGATTAGTGAAGTCTAAAGTGAACAGTTATTGTGTCAAAGTTACAGCAACAAGAATAGAAGATGAACGAACATTGGTGATTGGTGATTGGTGATGGACTGATGGGTGGATGAACTTAAACCTGACTAACCCTTTTTTTATCTTCTCTTCCTCTCTTCCTGTCACACTTCTAAAATAAAAATGCATGCTTGCAATTTTGTTTCCCTTACTTCTAGGTATTTCTGCAATTCTTGTCCTTTCTTTATTATTTTACTCATATTCAAGTTTTTCTAACTGGGTTTTTTTTTCAGGGTTCCTGTTGTTTATCCATATGCTCTTTCCAGGCAACCTGAGCTGCACTTTTCTGGTGCTAGTTTGAATCATTTTGGTTTCTTTAGAGGTCTGAATTTCTCTTCATTCTTCTTTTTGGATCACTAATTTTAATTATGACTTTTGTATTTTGTTCATGCATTTTTATGATATGGGATTTGATTTTCTTGTGTGTTGGATTACAAGTCAAATTAACAAGGGTAGTGTCAACTAATTAGTGTAGATGGTTACACTACAAATTCTCATTTGTGACGGACACTTTTCGTCACAAGCTTCAAGTGGGAGAGGAGTTGTGAGAGGTCACAAGCGAGACTTACTGTGGTTACACTTAGTTTGGCACCATGGGCAGAGTTTATCTTACTACAGACTGTATGAGTAGACAGATGACTAGGATTACCAGCTTCTTTGAAAGGAAAAATGTTTGAAATCTTCACAATGTTGCAACTTTATGATTTAGGTAAACTTTGATGAGTTACTTACTTTTGTTAATTCCTGTCTTTTTCGTACGAAGAAAAGACTTATGAGAGAATTTGTTTCCCTGGAATGTTGGCTTCAATCAGTTCACCATAAATGGGGATATGAAAGGCAACAATATTTCTTATTCTACGTGCAGGGAATGAAGAGCCTAGTATTTTTCGGCTGAAGGCTAGCTTTTGGGAGTCCATCAGATCTGGGTATGTGTGTTAATTTTGCTAATTGATCAATTGGAAGCCTGTTTGTTATGTCATAACTTGAGATTTATTCTCACTAACACGACATAAATTAGTCCGCTTGGTTTTGCACCTGCTGTTTTACCTTCTATGTGTTCATAATTCTGGTTGATTTTTTTATCAGTGAGAACTGAGGACTGCTACTATGTTATGGACTACATGCATCTCATATACTCGTATATTGTAGCCATTTTGACTTTAATGATCAATCGCTTTCAACTTTGACAATTTCTTCAAATATATGTAGAGAAATTAGTCATGGTACCGGGCCGGGTTCGGGCCGGGCCGGGCTGACCCGGTGGCGGGCCGGGTTCACCTGGTCTGACCCGGGCCAGGCCCGTTGGGGAGGGCGGGCTGAGCCGGGTCGGGCTCTTTGAGTGTTGACCCGGGCCTGGCCCGTGGGGTTGGGGTGGGCGGGTTTATTCAGGGCCGGGCCGGGCCAATAGAGTAGTTCGATTTTTTTTTTGTTTTTGAACTTAAATGTGGAGGGCTGGGGAGCGGGCCGGCCAGGAGGGCGGGCTGGGGAGCGGGCCGGGCTAATAATCATGGACCCGGGCCCGGCCAGGGGGGAGGGGCGGGCTGGAACGGGTCTGGCAACGGGCCGGGCCGGGCCGGGCCGGGCCGGGTCATAATAGCCTGATGGCCGGGTCGGGCCGGGCCGAGCTGACCCGCCCTTTTCCCCATGTCTAACTGAGAAATGAAGTAAAACTTGTCACGTTTGATTTATCAAAACTATTTTCACATTATCATTTTAAAAAGTTGTACCCAGCATGCCAGATAACTATGGTCATAGCTGATACTGTATTTTAACTCCAATGTCAAATGAGGACACTATAAATAGGATATATAGAGTATTTGTCCGTTTAGTTTTGCTCCAGTTACCTTCTGCATGTGTGTACTGCTATTTCACCTTTTGGATCGTTTGAACTGGATACATGGGTTCGAATATGCAAAATCTACTGTTTTATATGACTCACCATTTGCGCTTCCTATCTAGTTCAGCTCATTTTAAAAAGAATCCTTGACTATTCTTCCTCATGGGTGTTCTCTATTTGAACCTATTTGTATGCAACGTGGCTGCAATTTTATCAGATGTCACTCGTCTCAGGACCTGGTAGTCTGGTACTACCTGTGCAAACAAGCATAGAAATTAGAATCCGTTTACTTGTAGTTCTTTGGATAATGTATCAAAGAAATCAAAGATAATTCAATTTTGTTTCTTATATGCTGAATGACATATGATTAGAGAGCTGCTAATGTACGCGTTACGCCGCAAATCTTTTTTATAAAATTTTTTCTCTCTTTTTCCTTTTAACCCCTTCTGTCCAAACAAAATGAATTTGCATTCATTCACAGAAAATCAAAGCTCCTGGTAACTTCAGTTTGTATAAATTATTGTTTGTTTATAGCTGATGAGTGCTTCAAGCCTTCAATAACCTCCTCTCAAATGGTATTGTAACAGAAAAACTCATATACTTTCTATTGCAGAATATTAAAAAACAATACAAAACGATCCATTGAGCCAACAATCCCAATTGAAGAAGAAGAAGAAGAGCCAATGCCAGTTGAATTCGTTCTTTTAGAAAATACTCAGACTGATGGTGCTGTTGAACAAATCATATTTTCCTCAGGTGGAGATATTGACTTGTATGACCTCCAAGCATTGTGCGATAAGGTGATTATCTTTGAAGTTTTTATCAAGGAAATATGCTCTTGGTTATTTCTTCTTTTTTCCGACCTTACCTGCTTGTCATCACTGTCTGACTATCAGGTTGGTTGGCCTCGGAGACCAATGTCGAAGCTCGCTACAGCTTTGAAAAATAGCTACATGGTTGCTACATTGCATTCAGTGCAGAAGTCATCACCTGGAGCAGGTAGTTTGAAAATGCATCAAGTAATGGTTTTAGAGTTTTAACTTCCCAAGTCCTAACTACCAATAATGTTTTGGCTTACTGGTAGAGACGTAGGGCCTGTGGATCATAGTTATTCATAGGCCCTCTTCCCCTGTATTGTACTGGCATTTTGCCTTTTCTCAACCCAGAGAAGAATACAATTGTTACCTGTACTTTTAAAAACATAAATGATGAATATCTTGGGTGTACTGGGACAAGTTATATGACAGAAGGTTATGATGATAAGAGGCTTATTGGCATGGCCCGTGCAACATCTGATCACGTCTTCAATGCTACGATATGGGATGTCCTTGTAGATCCATCGTATCAGGTACTTTGCCTTATCTGAACATAAATGGTTATTTATGTTTAGTTTTTTTTTCTCTTTTTTTCTTTTTCCTGTCTTTATTAGTCAGGCAGAATTGACTGACCTCTTGGTTGAGAAAGTAGGCTGCTTCTTAGATTTCGTGCGAAATTCAACCCTATTTTTAATTCGACACCTGGTATTTTGGTAAGACACATTTTGGAAGAAAGTGGTGACATATGTATCATTTGATACGATTTTTGACAATTTAAGCCTTTCTTATCTTTTTTTTTTTCTACAAGGTACCCCTCGCTTTCTGGAAATCTATGTGGAACCCATGTACTTTTTTATAAATCTACTCGATGCCTCTCTATAGTAGATCAGTTAAACCTTCCATTTGTGCTCATATTTTCTGTCAGCTACTTATTGTTTCACCATCTTCATCATCTTCACCCTTCTTCAACATGTTCAAGCACTATCTTCACCATTTTGATCTATCGCCTATTCAACTTCACCCACTTTTCAAACGCCTATTAATTTTCAAACACTCTTCTCCATCTCACCATTGAGCCTTATTTAAATCAAGCCAAAAAAATAGATATAAGAAACGATTTTCTTAAATCTACTACAAATTGGATATCAAACTGTTAAAATAAACTTCACCATGAAATTTATCAGAAAATTGAGGTCCATTACCAATGGCCCAATGGTGGTTTTGGAGGAAGAGGCTCTGAAGGCCGCTCGAATAAAGGTTGAATGGTTGTTATAAGGCCAAGTGTGGAAAAATAAGGGCTGTTTCTGTGGAGGGTGCTTTTGCAGTTTTGCCCGTGTTGATTTTTGGTAATGGATTGGTATAAGTCAGCTGCTGAAAGGCAGCAGTGAAGGTTTTGCTTGCTAGTTATGGAGGACGAAGAGAGCTGGGGTTGGCTATGGAGGTGATGCACTTATACTTGGCTTCAATAAAAGTTAACGGAGAATATGAAAAGTGACGGAAAAATTAACAGATGTTACCATTGAGGGGTATCTGGCAAACTTTAAAAAGCGTAGGGGTATAACATAGATTTTCAAAAAACAAAGGGTACCAGCCACCAGGTAGAATTGCAAAAAACATAGGGTACCAAGTAGAATTCTAAATAGATCATACATCATTAAATTTTTGTTTGGAGGTATGCCTTGTTATGTCCTACCCATGCCCTCTTTCTTGGTCTGAGTCCACATTAGTCGTGACTCATGACGAACCCAATACTTGATATGCAGCCATACCCGAGTACATGAAACATAGCGCATTACATTGGCTTTTGTTTAGTTAAGGTGGTTAAATATTGTATCACTAAAAGCTTGGTGGTGCAGGGTCAAGGTCTTGGAAAGGCTCTTGTAGAGAAGCTTATAAGGGCACTTTTACAAAAAGATATTGGCAATATCAGTCTTTTTGCAGATAGTAAAGGTACAACTTCTAGGCTCATGAAATTTGTCTGGGTTTTTAAAATCGTAATTTTGTAATGTTTAGTCTTACATTTTCTTTTCTTTTCTGTGTTGCCTGATGCTGTTGCTTGGCCTATATAGATGTAGTTTCTGTCGTTTCGTATTGTGGTCCTAACTCGTCTAAACAAGTGGAGCTAGTGGCCGGACCTTTAACATCTTATAATTCTGCAATGCAGTTGTTGATTTCTATCGGAATTTGGGGTTTGAACCAGATCCCGAGGGGATCAAGGGCATGTTCTGGCACCCTAAATGAG
The DNA here is from genome assembly GCA_022085475.1 of Heliosperma pusillum. Lineage (NCBI taxonomy): Eukaryota > Viridiplantae > Streptophyta > Magnoliopsida > Caryophyllales > Caryophyllaceae > Heliosperma > Heliosperma pusillum. Next base: position 46,340 of record JAIUZE010009983.1, on the reverse strand, counting down.
AGTCTATGGGCAATTGGGCTCAGACAGGTGAGACCTGTTGAAATGGGTGATGAGAAGACCTTAATCCTCGCTAGACCTTTAACGCCACCTCTAGCCGCTAATCTGTGTACATTAATGTTTTTTTTTCTTTTTAAATATATATCAAATCTGGGCTGCTTATACAAAGTGTAAATGACAAAATTCGTCACCCTGCCGGCCTGCCCTAGTATGTTATGCTGATGACAAGCCTCGTCTGATAACAAGTTTTAGATTCGAGTTGTCGACGTCTTTCACATTCTGCATGGTAGCGTACTTCACCCAGCGAAAAGCAGGTTTTCCCTTAAACTAGTTTTAAACCCGTGCAAAAAATGCACGGGTCGTAATAACATGCATTATTATTGGATACATGAGAATATAAATGACCGTTATTAACTGTGCAATATCGTGACGATATAAATAAGTACATAAATGAAGATTACAAGTACATATAATTTAACCCTTAATGGTCATCCTTGATTTTGTACCCAAAAAAGTCATCCCTAAATATATTTAAGGGTAAAAAGTAATCGTAATTGCTCTTTCATGGACGCATTTTACTCTATCATGGACTTTTTTTCACAATATTTCCATACACTACCCTTTTCTTTAGAAAAAAACAAACCAACCATTTTTCTTCTATTTTCTTTCCCAAAGACATAATCAAATTCTCCCAAATATGCAATTCGGGATATCAATTATCATAGCAATTAGCAGACAATAAATCATTTGTTCATCAATATGCATTATTTCGATTAAATAAAAAATCATTTCAATTAGGGTTTTGTCTTTTACAATTAGGGCTTTTACAATGATGGATGGTGATGAGGATGGGGTGGTGCCGCGGTGGTGATGCTTGGGAGGGCGTGGGATCGGTGTCGCCATTGTTGGTGATGGCTGGTAGCGTGGGGTAAGGGACGACAGGGGAGGGGTCGTCGGTGAGGGAAGAGTGACGACATGGGAGGGTGGAACGACGATGGGTGGTGGTCCAGTGGAAGATAGGGCGGATCCTCAGAGGTATGGAGTGGCCGGCGGAGGGATGGGGTCGGCAGTTGCAATAGGCATTGTGTCGGCTGGTGGTGGTGGCAAGATCAATAAGTGGGTGGTGGCCGGAAGTAGTCTTTTTGTGATTTATTTGTTTTTGAAAGAAAATGGGGAGATAGTATGGGGATGAAAAAAATAAGAAGGGTAATTGTGTAAAATCCGTCCATGAATGAGTAAATTGTGACCATGAAAGAGCATAACCCAAAGTAATTTAGTAAGTGAGATTTTTTAATATTTGTAAGTTACGTATCTTGTTAATTAGTATTTGTACAACTTTTTTTTTTTTTTTTTTTATAAGGTAAAAAAACTAGATTGATCCTCTGAGATAGGATCAACCTATTTCATTCTTTTGGATGAGCGAGGTAAGTTGTGAACAACGACTTTCAAACCACCTCGAAAGAATTGGACACGAGTGCCCAATAGAGGTCATAAACTCAGCGACTTTGTTGGCCTCTCGGAAGCAATGCTGAACTATCACTTCCTCAAAGAAGTGAAGATCTAATTTCACATCCTTGATAATGCTTAAGATTTCCCATGGAAGTTGTCAAATACTACGAATTGAGTTGATGACATAAAGATTATCACCTTCAATTATCAATTTCGAGATTCCTAAAGATTTAACAACTAAAATCTCTTCATTTAAAGCGAGAGTTTTTGCAACTAGAATCTTATTAGATCCACACGTTTTAGCTCCTAACAAAATAATTTTACCATTGTGATCTTTTATAGAGTATCCCAAAGCAGCTTTAGTACTAGGGGTGAGCAAAACCGGGTACCCGGTACAGTTTTAATAACCGTATCGGGTACCCGGTTTTTGGAAGGCCAAAAATTAATACCCGGATCCGACCCGGTTTTCGTATACCCGGTTAAATCGGGTACCCGAAAACCGTATACCCGGATCCGGTTTAATTGATAGTGCTCAAACCTGGAATTCGAGTCCACAACATTAGTAACGACCAATAAATAAGATGTTTATATAATCTACTAGGATCAGTATTACAAAACATAATTACTTGCAAAGTTATTAGGTAAAATAGCAAAATACAAATTTGCAAAACTTCACATAGAAATTTGTTACTGATAAAGTGAGTTGCGTATATTACAAGTTTCACATAAAATGATTGGTACTCAAAATTTCACCCATATAGTCAAAATAGAAAACAAAATTTTACATACAACTTTTTTTTTGGTTATTTTTAATTAAACCGGGTCAAAACCGTATACCCGGTTTTGGTTTTCCCCGACCCGGACCCGGTACGGTTTTTTTAAAAACCGTATCGTATACCCGGATATTTGTATCGTATACTCGGAAATCCGTGTAATTAAAACCGTATACCGTATCGTATCCGTATATTTAAACCGTATCGTATATTTTTGCTCAGCCCTATTTAGTACACACTAATCTCGATTCGTCAAAATTTAGCTTAAGAAAACCCTTTAAAAGTTTCTCCCACCCAATTTCTTTTAGACTACTAACATTGTTTCTTTCAAAGTCGCCTTTATCGGGATTGTCTAGATCTTTAAATTTAGTTTCATCCCAAACTTTAATTCCATTACGACATATAATATTGAGCTTGTTGAAGTTGATGTGAACATGATTTAAAAAAAAGTTTTTTTCCCTAAAAAACCATGAATTTCACCAAATAAACACAGCTTTAATGAAATTAGGCTTTAAAATTAAGTTTCATTATAAAACTTTGATTTGGCTCATTATTACGAGTTGTTAAAAGGTTACTGAAGCTAACAAGCCCCATATGTTGGATAACTGTTATGATCAAGGGACAATTGAAAAAGAAATTATCATTGTCCTCTGTATGATAATTGCATAAAACACAATAAGGTGGGACATCAATATGATTTCTAATCAGTCTAGCTTTCGTGGGCAAACCATCGACACAAGTTTTCCAAAGAAAAAATCTTAAGGCTTTGATCAAACAAACCTTGTGCCTATTGGAAAGATAGGTTTATTGAGAAATTGCATAATATTAATGAGATATAAAATGTCTATTTATACTAATACAAGAGTTATAGTTTTTCTAATCTAATTAAGGAAATACAATATTATAATAGTAATAGTATTCCTAAAATCAATATATATATATAAAAGAGACTTTTTTCGAGCAATTCTATTGGTTCTCATCATCTTTTTCAGTTTTTGGAAAGTATATTTTAAGATCTTAGAAGATTACGAAAAATATCTTATGTAATATTTTTAAGGGTTTTTTGTCAGACACAACCTTTAAAAAACATTTTCTTCCAAACACCACCTTTAAAAAAAGAAATTGTCAAACACAACCTTTAAAAAGATTCTTTTTGCCAAACACAACATTTTGGGCGAGGACTAAACATTTTGATCATAGTTTGACAGCTTGCAATGGCGTGATTTTTCGTTGATGTTTGAGATAGCGAATGAGGTCGATTTGAAGTGTTCTTGGACTCGTTGGAAGGGTGGAAGTAAAGGCTTTCTAACGGTTATCAACACGGTGGTCAAAGATTGCCTTATGTATGGTCTATTTGTGTGTAAAGTAAGCCGGGTCAAAGAGAGTTCTTGTAAATTTGGGTTTACAACGGGTGGTCATGGGCTTTTTCGTGGGTCTTTTAATTGGGTTATGATGTTTTGTTTGTTTTGAAACTTGATAAGTAGGTAGAGGGGAATACATTTTAGGTCGTAGTTGTGTTTTTTTGTGTCGGTCGTTGATTGCAAGTAGTGGTTCGAGAGGAGGAAATTGACCCACAAAAGATTATACTTTCAACTTTCTTTTGTTTTGTTTTCACCTCCACTTCACTCTTCTCGAAACATTACTTTCAACAAACAACCATCAGTTAAAATACAACTACGACCTACCTTGTACTCTCATATACCTACATAACAAATGTCAGACCAAACAAAGCTTTATAACCCCATTAAAAGACCCACGAAAGACCCCCGACCACCCGCTGTAAACCAAGACTTACAAGAATCCTCTTTGACCCGCCTTACTTTACACATAAATTGACTACACATAAGGCCATCATTGACCACCGTGTTGATAACCCATGGAAAGTCTGTACTCCCACCATTTCAACGAGTCTAAGAACACTTCAAATCGGCCTCGTTTTCTATCTCAAACATCAACGGAAAATCACTCCATTGCAAGGTGACAAACTATGACCAAAATGTCGAGTTCCTGCCCAAAATGCCGTGTTTGACAAAAAAAAAATCTTTTTAAAGGTTGTGTTTGACAATTTCATTTTTTAAAGGTGGTGTTTGGAAGAAAAAGTTTTTTAAAGGTTGTGTTTGACAAAAAACACTTAATTTCATTAATAAATTATTTAATGGTTTGCATAAATTTACTTCTCAAATTATATACCCTCATCGCTTTTTTAGTAGTTTATCTTCCAAATTCAATTGTACCTCTCAATTAACCAGTTTTACTTTATATGAGAGCTGAAATATTCAATTTTAATTTCAAAAATATTTCTATTTTTTTTTAATTTAAATCTATTTTGTGTAATTTGTTTCAGGTACTCTGCGGAAATAAAACGAATGTTTTTGGGTTGGTGATGGACGTCTTAATTTCGCCGCAGTGGTTTCAACTCATAATATTCATCATTTTCAAATGATAGAATGAGATCCTTACCTTGCTTTTTGTTGATCATTAGCGTTTAGTTTGTTCCATTTTTCTTTTGTTCTTTTTTTTGTGTTTGTTAAGTTACTTCTATCTTTTAGATTTGATCAGTAATACGCGGCCATGTCGGTGTACATAGGTCGATCATAGCCTTGCTTTTTGTTCATGATTTTCTATTTGTTTGATTGTTATTGTTATTTTTCTTATGGTACTATTCCTCTTTTTAACTTCTATATTGTTTTGGTAGTTTTTGATGACAAATTGGTCATGAGGTTACAACTAAAAAGGTATGTTGTCATGGTATTTGTGTTAATTGAATAGGAGCTGCTAATTTTATTTTCATCTTCGTAATTTATTTAGGTTTTTATTTTCTTTGTTATAATCTAAAAAGGGGAATGATAATGTCACTACCGTTTTTGATAATGTCACTCGAATACAAGCTAATTATGAGAGTATCTTATTACTCACTCACAATTTGAGTGGCATTAACAAAAAGAGTTGTGGCGTTATCATCGCCCTATAAAAAGTCTACTATTTATCAATATTTTTATATTTTCTTCCTATTCTGGATAACTTAACAAAATTCATTTCATTTAAGAAAATAATGAATCTTTTAATTTAGCTTAATTAATACTACAAACATAAGTTGTATTTTAACCGAGTGCTTTCTACATATCATTTATATCATCTTAATTGATTAAAGACAATATGTGAAATTTAGTATTTAATATATCATTACTATCCGTTTAGTTAGAGATCTTACATAATTACATTAAGAGAAAATTGTTGATTACAACCTTATAAAAATCACTTTTTGAAATTTACAGTCTTATATTTTTTTTTTTTTTTGAAAATTACATCCGATTAATCACATTTCTTCTAATGTCGCTCCAGATTGAGGATTCTAGTGAATTTTGTACAAAACTGACCGACATACCCTTTAATTGTTCTTAGCATCCTTACCCCAGAATTCTAGTGTCACAAATTTTTACCCTAAAATCTCTTATCTTCCTCAAAACTCTTATCTTCCTCAAAATATCATCTCTCTCTAATTTCTGTAGAAATCTCACCCCCGTTATCAAATTAGGGTTTTAGATCATGAGTGACAATTAATCAATTATAACAAGAGACATGACATGTCTTCCACTTCTTCCATCTATCTGATTCTTATTCCTCATTTTTGATGCAGCTTTACGATTGTCCAACTCCATCTTCAGCATTTTCCTCTTTTCTTTAAGTGTTTGAACCTCACATTTCAACAAACTCGTCTAAATTTGAAGACATCTTACCTAAACTAATAAACCCTAATTAGTATCAATTTGGGGGAAAAGGTTTTACAAATAATATAGATACAATTAAAAAGTTTTAAAAATACTTGTAATATGTGAGTGAAAGGCGACTTCTAATGGCAACAACCATAGCAAAAATGTGAGAGCTAAAAGAGAGCAGAGGTTTGGGGGAGATGTCAAAGGAAGAGGAAGAGAGATGGTAAATTGTTTGAAGGAGATTTGAAGGAGATGTTAGATAGTACACAACATATAAAAGAAGGATGAAAGAGTTGTTTGAATGTAAGGGCAAAACGTCATAAAAGATGAACTTAAATGACTAAATCCAAATATTGCATGAAATTTCCATCGGAGTAAATATTTTGGGAGTAATTTCTCATCAGAATTGATTAATCGTATGTAATTTAAAAAAAAATATATATAAGGCTGTAGGTTTCAAAAAGTAATTTTTATAAGGGTGAAATCAACAATTTTCTCTTACATTAATTCACATTTCTTTTTTTCCATTAAAGTACGATATGTTATATATTTCTTTCAATTCAACTCAGTCATTTGTTTACGTTTAGTTTTGCCACAAAGACCAAGGAAAAGCAAGAAAACCATATTTTTGTAATTTTTAGTGAATGACAAGTGTACATAATGTAATGTGTATTATCAAATTACTCATACAAAAATTATATAATGAAATAATAATAAAAAGACATGGCAAAGCATAACATTACAACATTTCCTTTTTGACATAATTATACAAATCACATTATCAGACAATGTTGTCAGGATCGGAATTCTATTTTGGATCGATGGGTTAGGTATCAAATCGGTAGAATCAGATCGTAGGATCGTAAGATTCTACAAACTCACTAGATAGAGTTTTTTATTTGATAGAAACATAAAATAGAAGATCAAAATACATATTTATTAATATTTACCCATAAATTATTGATGATTAATAATTTCAGTGTCGTTCTATGAACATGTTTCTACCACTTACACAAGATTCTGATTTCACAACTTCATTATACAAAAAATATATTTATTCTTTTATTATAAAATTAGATCGTAGAATTGTAAGATCGTAGGATCGTATTATGATCCTAGCTCTATAAATTTTCTAATGAATATAAGATCGTAAGATTCTACAATCATAATAGAATCGTAAGATGTGAAATCGATCAAGCGTTTTTGGATCGTAAATTCGATCATATGATCGAATCGGGATTATGACAACAATGTTATCAGGTATTTATTTTTTCAAAAAAAAAATGTTGAATTAATTTATACATTAAACCTAATCATTAAAATTTGGATTTTCATTATAAAAGTAAAATAAACAATCATTAAACATCAAAACAAGTCCTAACTAAATCTTGAGATTTTATTATTGGGAAAATTTATAGGGAAAAATCATCATTTAATTAATCTGCATTTATAGTTCCCATCATTTTATTTCAAAACAATGTTAATCATTCAATCCTTATTTATTAAAAGAACAACCAAAGTGCTTACTTGGCAAACCCACCTTAAAAGTAGGATGTTTAAGGGACCACTATTGCTATGTAAATTAATTAAGAGACGTGCTTTTTCACATACGAATTTTACTCTTTCACATACGTCTTTTACAATTATATCCTTGTCATTTTTCTTATACTCCTTCAATTGATTTTTTTCTCTCTTCCCCACTTGCCTTCATCAGTCACCACCAACACCACCTTCGTTCAACCAGCTCTAATCAAGCCAGTCGTCGGTGACGTTGCTCCGACTGTCCTCCGAGTACATGTTCGACAATCGTCTTACTAATCATTTGAGTTCGTTTCTTTGAAATTAAAAAAGCTATGTTGCATTTAGATTGATGAAGCTGTAGATCTGGACGTCTTTATGGTCATGGCACTTAGAGCCCACTTGGATTGTTTGAAGAACGACGCAATATTAAGTGCTATCCATATCATATTTTGGCATGCAGTAGATCATCAGTTGATGTATAGTTTGACTTTAAACAACGACAATCCATGGATAATGATCATGACACGATTAATTACAAACCAAATTTTAATTGATTCAACAATCCTAACATTTAGTCAAACCCTAATTAACAATAGTTGTCATGCATAAATCTAATAATTTGTCTTATAAAAAAACGTATAAATAATTGCTAAAACAAAATTACTTCACTAATTAGATAATTATAATTCACCGTTCAAGTTTAATAGATTCGATTTCAAGCTAAATGTATATATTTGAGTTAATTTGACTATCTTTATGAAACATAATTATGTTTATGAGAAGGGTATGATGTGGAAACTTTAAGAAAAAATGTATGTGAAAGAGTAAAATTCGTATGTGAAAAAGTAATTCCGTTAATTAATTGCTTTATGATTTATGAGAATTAACTGTTTTACTATACCAGTATACCATACATATAAATAACATCAATTATAAAGCATGGTTTACATTTTACAAAATAAACAATAATTTATTATCAATAGCACATAACGTTTAATACTATTATAAGCTTAACTAGAGAGAAAATTATTTATATTTTCCAACAATTTACATTTTACAATCATCAATTCATCAACAATTTGATCTGGAAAAAAGATTGAATATGACTACTATACTTTATAATATGAAAATGAAATTAATAATCAAGAAAATAAGTATATTTTTTTAGAATTAATAAAAGGAGACCTTTCATTCAAAATTAAAACGACCCAAAAAAAAACTAAAGTTCATCTATGTCGATTATAGGGAAAATGAGTGTTTTTTATGTATTAAAAGAACAATTAATCACATGAAAACGACATCAAAAATTACAGATCTACATAATTGAACTCGTAAAAGAAAGAAAAAAAACGACACAAAGCTTGACATCAACCAAGTTATCATACACAACTCTTTAAAAAAAACGAGAACAGAAAATCAAGTGATCAATGATAACATCACTTATCCAAAGTAATTGATGAGGATAAGAGTAGAGTGAGAGTTTGATAAAACAAAAAGATAATGTGACATTGTTATAGCCTTACGGGTGACATGGTGAGGATCAGATAAACCAATATTATGATTTAGGTGTTAATGAGTTTGTGTACCTTGAAACAAAGCTATATGTCTTAAAATTAAAACAAGTCAAATATCATTTAATACTATTAGTTAATTAGTCTTTTTATATATTTTACTTTTGTCTTATTTTTACGGTTTAACCCATCTTTAATTTAAGCCGAATACATCCACTTAAAACAATAATTTGTGTTTATTTATGATTGCCATTTTATAATCACAATATCACATATTACGTGAAAGAATTACGTGTAAGAATAATTACCATACAATCTGTAACAACCCGAAAAGTACCCTATTTTTCTAGGGAAAATATTTTACGGATACTTTTCAGCATATTTAAGTTTTAAATTGGAATTTATTGTTTCCAGTCGAATTTGGAATTTCCGAGTTCGTATTTGGAATTTCTGCGAGATTCCATGAGAATCCCGTTTTTAAGTCAACTTTGACTTTTGTTGACTTTTCCGACTCACCCCGTAATTTAAAAGACCAAAATTTTATTTAAAAAAATAATAAATTTAATTTATTTTTATTAAGATTTATTTGAATTTATGATAATTTAATATAATTATTTTGAATTTATTCGGAAGTGAAGAGAAGGTTTTACGGTTTAAAACCCGAACATCATTTAACTATTCCCGAGCCAACTTAAATCCCGAAACAAACCCGAAACCCGACTTTGGCATGAGTCACACGCCCCATGTCATCTTTTTCCACTCACATTAGATATTTGAATTCTTTCGATTAAACTAATACGAATATCTAAGATATTTGTAACTTTATCGATCCGTCAAATTAAATTACGCAAATCGTTTAAAAACAGACCCATTTTCTTCTAATATCACACGGCTCTCCTACCCTCTAATAGGACTAGATTTTTTCTTTCTTTTCATTACAATAACATAATATCTAATTAATATCTAGATATTTCATTAAACTATTATAAAACCTAATAATATCTAATTAATTACCTTAATTAATTATAAAACCCGAGTCAATCCCGTAACAACAATTTCAAAACCCGACTCCATATTTTCCTCTATATTTACACGCCCCAATCTCCCACTTACTCACTAACTACCTTTTCATTTTACATAATCAACTTAAGATCTAATTATACCTTTCTTTAATCGTTCTTCATCGTTCTTCATCGTTCTTCATCGTTCTTCGTCGTTCTTGAGCAAAATCGTCACAAAACCTTCATTTCTTATTCAAATCCGTCCTAACTTATATTTCTAGAATCTCCTCTTCGCTCTCCATCTTCAAGTACGGTTTATTTTCAATTCCCGACAAAATCGTTTTCAACACTTTAATTATGGAAAATCAAGTTTTAATTCTAACAATATTATTCTTGTCATTTCTTATAGGGGAAGATTTTGAAGACGAGTTTGGTAACTCGTATATTTTAGGAGAAGATTAGAAGACGGGTTTCTTATTTCTTTAGTTCTTATTTTGGGTGCTAATTGATTTTTGTGCTAGCTAAGATAACGATTCTGATTTGCTTGGATGCGGATATAAGTGGATTGATGAAGAAAAGATGTAATAAGAGAAAGACGTAATCGTGGAGATATTAGAATCGAAGAAGAATACGGAAAAAGCTTACATTGATTTGGTTAAGATAAATGAGAACAAGTTGCTTTTGATGAAAGAAAGATGATGAATTTGGGGATAAAGGAGGGAGGAGGGTTAACTATGGAGAGTAAAGGATGAATTTGAGAATTAATGAATGAATGATTTAAGGAGGAGGGTGTGGTTGGATAATTGTAATTAGTAAGGGTAGTTTAGGTATTTTTGTTATCTTAAAGTCGGAATGTCGTAATTAGATCGAGTTTTATAAAAGTCGTCATCATAATTCAATTTAGGTGTTGATTTTTTGAATTAAGAAGTAATTAAGGTGGTTATTACTAAAAATGGACATATAAGGGTTTATTTACAAAAAACCCTATATTTTATGACTTAATATAAAACTGTAATTTTTTAAAAAAAAAAATTAATTCATGTAATAACAACATTTTAAATAACATACCCGTGCAATTTTGCACGGGTTTAAAACTATTTTACCTTGTATTATAGTTCACAAATAAAAATATAGAAATGTTTATTTCGAAAAACATCTTTTAGGATGCATCTAATTATGTAGCTCAAATGTTTTGAATGAAAAACAATAAAGGGTAAATAAATGACTGGGACTGAGGGCATATAATAAAACATACACAAAAAGAAAATCAAAGACAACAATAATAACAATATTCGTTGCAAATCACTAATAAATAAACGTATCAATATTCGTGGCAAAATACTAATAATGTGTGGTAAAGTTAAGTAAATTGTGGCTATATACCTAATAACATAAATATATTTTGAAAATATATTGTGCCAATATGCGTATTGATAAATAAAACTATTTTTCTTACGTGACCCTTTTGTCTAGGATAGTGCGATCGCAAATCCTAGCTTGTCTAACACTACCAATGTGATAGAATAACTAGTCCCTTAAATTTCACGGCTAATAAAATTAGTTTTATTTTCATATAGTTGTCATTATATGAGAGGTATTCATCAGGGACGAAGCTAGACAAAAAATAGAACCGGGGCCGATCTAAATTTTATCGATGATACTCATTTAAAACATACAAATTACGGAGTTATATTTACTATTGTTTAATTATCGAAGGATAGATTGATTTTTTTCAACAAATTTACTCTATATTTTATAGTGTGATTTATTAATAGTCCATTTGAAAAATAAAGTAGAAACATAAATAATAATTAACCTCTTATAAGACGGTTTTATTATAAACTAAAGTGGGATTAAGATCATACAAATATTACTTTTGGTAAAATATAGGTCCGTCATTACAAAATATTGCCTGAAAGAGCCATAGTAAGGAGTATAATATAAACAAAATATATCAAAAATATATGAAAAACAGTAAAAAGCAAAAATTTAATAGCATTTGCCAGCCCCGCGGTTCGAACCTGAGACTTCAGGGGTAACATAACAAACACAAAGGCTGCGACCACTATGCCACTTTCACTTCAATGAATATAAAGCTACCTGTTTATTACTTAACATGTAAATCCCAGCCCGGGCCAGGGCCCCTACGGCCCAGGCGTAGCTTCGCCTCTGGTATTCATTGAGGTTTATGAGTGTATTTCACGGCTAACAAGTCAATGTTCGAGAACTTATTATCATCGATAACTCAATCCAACACATTCCATGGAAGATTATGTTCACAACAAAAAAAATGTCTATGGGTGCAATATTGTGACCCAACTTATGATATCTAAATAATGGTGCTTGGAGTTTATTATCGAACGGTAACAATGACCTCTTTAATTATTATAATATGGGCATATGGCCTTCTAGCTAACTTCTAAAACACAATTATTTGAGGTCTTAAATATAACTCACTTTTGTTACTTTCTCATTTTCTTACCCATATAACTTTCACAGAAATGGACATACATGAAGGTAAGTCAGAAATGTCTGAAATAAGGATAAAATGGGGATAAAATGGGGTATGAAAACGAAAGGAGGCTTGTCCTTGGTCAATCAATCATATTAACATGTTGGTAGTTATTGTATGTTGGTAGTTAAGTAACAATACAATTCAAATTCTCTTAACCAATCTCATTTGACATTTTTAACAACCCATCAAAATCGAGACTTTGTCATGTAAAATAGACAAGTCGGAGTCTGGTCGAATCATAGTGAGAAAATACTAAGCATAATTAAATAATAAAGATTCACTTGTCATCCACTTGTCCTTACCAATTGCATATTGTGAGAGAGTATTATCTGTTTTCAGTTTAGCTTGTGATGGATAGTGTCCGTCTTCAATGAGAGTTTGTGACAAAAAAATCTATATGGGTGCAATTAATATTGTGACCAGCTTATGGAGCATAGATAATGGTGCTTGGATATGGTCTTTTAGCTAGCTTTTAAAACACAATTATTTGAGAAGTCAAATATAACTCACTTTTGTTACTTTCTCATTTTCTTACTCTTATAATTTTCACATAAATGGACATGAAGGAAGCTAAGTCAAAAATGTCTGAAATAAGGATAAAATGAGGGTATGAAAAAGAAAGGAGGCTTTTCCTTGGTCAATCAATCATGTTAACATGTTGGTAGTTAAGTAGCAAATTTTGCATGTTATTGGTAGTTAAGTAACAATACAATTCAAATTCCCTTAAGCAATCTCAACCTGCTATTTAACAACCACTATAAGAGTTCTTATTTCGGGTGTCTATTAGAAGGCGACTGACAAAAGTAGTCGACAAATTGGCGACTGAAATAAATATCGGGCGACTAAAAGTAGTCGCCAATTTGGCGACTGAAGCCTTGTTATAAAAAACTCGGGCGTCTAATAGTAGTCGCCAATTTGGCGACTGAAACACATTTTGGCGACTGATTTCAGTCTCTAAATTGGAATTAAAAATTAAAATATACGCAAAAAATGATGATACCTTCTTCAACCTCACAAACTGCATGTCTCTTTTTAGTACTCTTCTTAGGTGGTACCTTATTTGCTGCAGGTTTCTTTTTCATGTTACCAAATATTGTGCTAATGTTTGGTATTTTATGGGTCTTTGTTAGGAGATAATATTGAAGTTTTTACTGGGATTTGAAATTTGAATAGAGAGAAAGAGAAGAGGTGAGAGAAAGATGAGTGAATGTGAAAATTTTTACTGAGAGAAGATGGACGGTTGAAATGAGACGAAGAGTGTAGGACTAGTAATAAATTGCCTAGGGAAGACAATAAAATTGATTAAAAAATATAACTAAGTCACTTCATGTCCCCTTTCATGTCTAATCAACTTCACACACCTTCTTATTTATACGGTTGCTCCACTTGCATCAAATACGAGACTATTCGACCCGTTGCAAGCTTGTTGCACCCTATAAGTTTCACATAAATGGAAATGCTTCAGGTAAAGGCTGAGATGAATAACAGTGGACAAAATGTGTTTTATGAAAATAAAGGAGGCATATCCTTGTTCACATGTACATGCATAGCTGCATGCACCTCCAGACTCAATAATGCAACCTAATTATCTCTCAGAAACATCAAGTGGGAGGACGAGTGGGAGAAAAAGCTTGAGAGGTCACAAGCTGTAGATTTTCACAAATTTCTTTTGTCACGGTAAATTTTGAATAGATTCATTTACAACATCACAAAATCTCATTTCAGACGGGACGATCCGTCTGAAGACTTCAGACGGGTCAGACGGGTCAAGCCCCCTCATAAGAAAGCAAGTGGGGCAAGTGGTGGGCATGAACCGTCTAAATCTTTTAGACGGGCTCTTCTTAAACAAGACATGTTGTTAAACATACTCCGTATACTGTAATTACTATTGAATACTCGGTCTCAATCACATATTTAACTTTAATTAAAGTATTTTGTAAAAAATTAGAATTAACAAATAAATGAATGAAAGACTCGTTTTAAGGCCAGAGGGTAACATGGTGCTAAGAAAGACTCATTTTTAAAGGAGTTCATTTTTTGTAAGGAGTTCATATTAAATTCTTATTGCCATTATTGTCATCATTACCAATTGGCCTTCCTCTATATGTTAGCCTACATTTTTATTTTTTATTTAGAGGGTAATCCAGGATTTGTGGAATGGGGGTTACTCAAAGAATAGCTAACAAAGGATAGTAATTGCATCGTAGGTGTCTGTGGAAAGAGATTAGAGAAATGAAATTAAGAAGAGAGGACACAGAAGTTGGGAAAAAAGAATGTGAGAGGTATGAAGGTGAAGAATAAAGGCATGAGGAGTCATGTGACTCTATAAGGGTTAAAATGGATTAAACTTATCAATTGAAATCCAAAACACATCACTCGCAAAGGTAATAAATGTCACTATTTAAAATGAACGGTATTGATACTTAGTCATTTTTTTATAACGTGGTAAGATAATAAAAGATTGCAATGCATAAATTGTATCTAACATGTGGCTAATATCAAATGCCTTTTTCCCCTTAAATCAAGGAGCCAATTAAGATGGATTAAATAAACTTCACTTTTATATACAAAGAACTACTCCCTCCGTCCCGGTTATTTGTTTACCTTTGCTTTTTGCACAATTATTAAGGAAATGATAGGGGATCATTTGTGGTGGTACTTGGTGGATGACATATGGACAATAGTCCAATTGGGTGATCAAACTACTCATAAATTATCTTCCTAATTTAGAAAGATAAACAAATGAATGAGACACCCTAAAATGGAAATGGTAAACAAATGACCGGGACGGAGGGAGTAGCTTTATTACCCTCGAAATTCGCGGGGCGGTTATATTCCACGATTTGGATTTATATAATAGGAATTGTTTTTGTAAATTCTTCTATATTTAGGTTCAAACACCGTCAACGTTATATTCTCTTGTGTACGAATATTCAGTGTATTAAAAAGTGAGTCATTGCATATATTCTTTCATGTGAAATAACAATTAGTCTAGCTTAATACTGTCTTAATTTAAAACGGAGTATTAAGAGTCGTCTTTAAGTTAAAATGGTCTTAAAAAGGAATTGGCGGTGTAATAAAATTCCCGCTTTCGTTTCCACTTAAAAATTTACGGCGCCACAATGGAAACCGTATCAATATCAAAATTGCTATATCCCGCCCCCTTATTACTCATCCCGCCCCCTATATTCATTTCATTTTCCAATTTTTCCCTTATCTCTAAAACATCTCTCTAAAATTTATTTTTTCCGTTGTTTCGAAAATGAGTGACGGTAATGATTTTTTCGATTATCTTTTTACTTCGTACAATACTTATGATAACGAACCTCGATTTGCAAACGAGTGGAATGCGCAACAACATTATCGTTATAGCGATGAATACGCTAATTATGCTTACGGCGAGGATAGCGGGTTTGATGAAGGGGACGACAATACGGGTCACGATAATGAAGAGGAGGAACGGGAAACCACGGATAATACGGAAACCACGAAAAACGACACCGGAAATGCGACGGTTAAATTCGATTTACGAAATTCGTTTTTTTTTTTTAAGTCGACTTATGATATCGTGTCAGATTCGCGTATTAAGCATGGCCAAAACGTGTGAAATACACGAATTAGCCCTGACCAATTCGTGCAGATCACACGTTTTGGCCCAGGCCAATTCGTGCAGACGTTTTGGCCCAGGCCCAGACATGTAATCCACACGAATGGACCCAGGCCAAAACGTGTGATCTGCACGAATGAGCCCAGGCTAATTCGTGTATTTCACACGTTTTGGCCCAGGCCCATTCGTGTAATTAGGAATTTTGCTTTTTTTTTTTTTTTTTTATAAATTGTAAGTCGTTTTTTTTTTTTTAAAAACAAAATGTATTTAATATATATAATTTTTAATGGAATTAATTAGGAAAATAAAGAAGGACCGACGGGGGATGGTGTGAATTACGGCGATTCTTTTATTTTTGAAAATCCCTTTACAACGTTTGAGGAAGCATTTGATAAATGTAATGAGGTTGCTTACGGGTTGGGGTTTCATTTGGTAAAGTACACGTATCACATGGAAAAGCGTCCCCCGTTTAAATTGATCACATGTGATCGGTATGGACCTTTTATAAGCAAAGCCAAGAATCCGGAGAAACCGCTAAGGAAATCAGCTACAAAAAAATTTATGTGTCGATTTGCATTGAAAGTGGTTAAAAGAGGTTTGGCAATGTGGGTAGTGGTTCCAAAATGTGGGTTTCACAATCACTCTTTTGGAGAGTTCCTTGAAGGTCATAGACGTAGAGCACAACTTAATGATGAACAAAAGGAATTTATTAAGCAACAACGTCGGTCTCATGTGAAACCGGGGATGGTTAGATATGCTTTCACACGTTTGTTTCCTGATCAACCGGCACCGCGCTTGAAACAAATAACAATGAAAATGCCAGACTTAGTGCAAAAGATAGAGACGGGAGGAATAGTGTGCAATATAGGTTGCACTTGGCCACCGAAGCTGGATATATCCGTGATTTCATGGTAAATGAGGAAACAAGTGCTCTTGAACGTGTTTGGTTTGTTCACCCCGAGGCAGCCCAAATGTTTAAAGCATGGCCAAATGTGATTTTGATAGACTCTACGTATAAAACCAACAAATATGGGCTTATTTTGGTCCAATGTGTTGGTGTCACTCCCGTTGGCAAAAGTTTTTTAATAGGGTATGCATTGATAATGAGAAAAACCACCGATGGTTATACTTGGGTTTTGAGGATGCTGGATTCTTTGTTGGAACCTTGTGTGAAACCGACGGTCATTGTCACTGATCACGAAGGCGGTCTACTTGCAGCACTTCCCCTTGTATTTCCCACAACCCAGCATTTCTTGTGTTTGTGGCATATTTACAATGCAGTTGAGACGAGAGCTACAAACTTGCAAAAAGATGGAACTTTTGGGAAACGTATAGCACATGGTGCTTGGAAGAAAGTGGTTGAAGCAAAAACGCTTGATGATTGTCGAAGCGAGCAGGGCGAGTTAAGGAGAAAGTATGTTTCTCATCCCGGACTTATCACTTATCTTCAAACTCAATGGTGGGTTAAAATTCATATGTTTGCCAAATGTTTCACTAATTTGTTGATTCGTTTTGGTAACACATGTACATCTAGAGTTGAGTCCGCTCATGCGCAATTGAAGATGTAGTTAGGATCAGCTGAGCTTACCTTGGACAATTTGTGGAGACGGGCTGATGTTATGATGCATGGTCAACACATTGAGATTCGAAGGACATTGGAAGATTCAATTAGCAAGACCCTTGTCTCTAATTTGTTTCATCGGGAACTATTTTCAATGTTGAGCGGAAGAGTATCAGCGACAACTATTACGGAAATGCAAATGGAGTTTGTTCGCGGTACTAATTTAGGTGATGATATGGAGGGAGAATGTGGATGTACTTTATGGAACACCCATAGATTGTTGTGTGCTTGTATGCTACATAATTTGTGGGTTCAGAACAAAAGAATCCACCCAGAAGATGTGCATGAATTTTGGTCAAGGTTGGCTTACACGAAATCTAGTCATCGTCGTTGTGACCGTAATGAAGTCATGG
The DNA here is from genome assembly GCA_022085475.1 of Heliosperma pusillum. Taxonomy (NCBI): domain Eukaryota; kingdom Viridiplantae; phylum Streptophyta; class Magnoliopsida; order Caryophyllales; family Caryophyllaceae; genus Heliosperma; species Heliosperma pusillum. The sequence goes on along the minus strand of JAIUZE010009983.1, from coordinate 28,279 downwards.
AGGAACTCTTCAATAAAGTTCGAACATCCCACCAATCAGTCCAAAGAGAGGTTATTGAGACGCTCTTTAGTAAGTTGTTTCCCGAGAACGAGGTTGTTGAACACCCGAAAATTGTAGATATACCTTGTGGCCGTCCAAGGAAGTCCAATACTCGTAATCAATCAGGTGTGGAGCATGCCAGACGTAGGTGAGCCTCTCCCTCTATCGGTGCTACCACGTGAGCTTCTCCCCCTATTGACAGCTGGGGGTCTACCGATGTATGCTCGTATTTCTGGTTGAACGGTCCTCATAAACTGCCTTAATTCTCCGGTCACTACAGGGTCATCAACATCCTCAAAATGTGAGAAGTGGTGAATAAACGACTGACCAACCTGTAAAGTAAACGAATAGACAGTTATATTAAAATTGAAACACATTTATATGAATACACATTAATATTAAAATTAAATATATATTAAATGTACCGTAGTCAGAAAGTGGGACCTCGATGTAGGCATCTCATCACTATCACGGGGAACATTCATCACATAAGGATGCGAATGTGTACTAAACCACTCCATATACCCTTGCGTGTAAGCATGTGATGGGTGAGCGGGCAATGAACGCCTATCCAAATGTACTCTGTGAATTTTCCAATTATTCCACGCGTAGTCCAACATCGCACCGTCATATTGCACATCATATGCAATCGACTTAACTGAACGGTAAGCCCTGTCAGTGGGAGGGATGGGGGCGGGATGGTCTGCATGTACCCAAATTGTCGAAGACATCTCTCAGGGTAGTATGACTCAACAATATCGATAAATCTCAACAACCCCTGATACGCGGTACTAGGGTGTTCAGTCTCGTGATTCTGAGGGTACGGTCTCCAAGCTACCGACTCTATAGGCAACAAATCCAACTGCTCTCGGTATTTTAGAAGTGCTCTATCCGCCTCAGCGTGTGGTACGGAACTGGTAGACCATATTGAAGCCCTCGGAGTATCAGGAGTGGTTACCAAGGTCGCCATCGTCCTAAAACAGGGAAAGTACTCGAAGATCCACGACTGCAACAAGGTTAAACAACCACACAAACCCTTACAATTAGCCCTCGAAGAAATACCCAACTGCCTATATAGATAAGCCAATGTGCCAGCACCCCAAGCATACTTACTAATGCTACGAACATCTATAAGCAACGGGAATATGTTTGCCCGAACCCTATCACTAGATTTGTCAACAAATAATGTCGAACTCAATAAGATCATCAAGTAACCCTGAACCTCAGAAGCCACTCCCCGCTTGCCCCCCTCAACCAACTATTTCAAAGCTTTTTGTAAAATCAAATTGCCCTTGTATATCTTTGCATCATTACCTTGTTCCCACTGCTCTCCTAACTTAGCCTCCCTCATAGCCAACAACTCCGACATACCAAGCACGGGATGTGCCATATCAGCATCGGGTATGCTACAAGAATACACATCAATACTAATCCCAAGGATCTCCGCAACATTGTGCAGCAGTATCGTCATCTCACCCCATGGCATGTGAAATGTGTTGGTGTCCGGCTGCCACCTCCCAATAAATGCACACAACAACGGCATGTTCAAATTTTTATGCATAATGTCGGGCAAATGACTAAGATCTGATTCCGCAACTATCGCGCGAACCTCATCTGGCAAACTCCACTTACGGAGCTCAACTAATGATCTTTCTCTAGTGTATTTAGTCAACAAACCACGCTCAAAGCCACGCTGATTCCACATAACGTAAGAAATGTGTCCACCAAAACTCGGAATCACATCCGGTACTAAAGGACCCCCCTGTGATGGCCCCGTCAATATCCAGCTCGAATCTTTCCCCCTAGCCCTTACTTTCCTACGCGGTTCAACCCCCGAACTGCTAGACCCCGAAGCATAGCTCTCAAACCTACCCTGCGGCCCCCGTCTAACCCGAAAAACAGAAGTCGCCTCCACATTTGTCCCCTCAACATTACCCGCCTCCTCATTATCGCCCTCATCATTTCCCGACCCTTGATAATTTTGTTCCTCTTCCTCAAGTTCGCTCTCGAACTGTTGAAACTCCCCTTCATAAAAATCGGGCTCATTAGGTATTTCTGGTATTTCTCTCGACCCAATACTAGTATCTCCAACCCTCACATTAACTTTTTTCCGACGATATGATGCATGAAGTTTAGACCTACGCTCATCATTTTCCGACATCTGCATTATACAAATTATAATAAAAAAACTAAACATTTAATTACATAATACAAAAAACGTAATTACAATTGTAATTAATAAAAGTACGTAAATATATTATCAAACATTTAATTACATAATACAAAAAACTAAAAGTACGTAAATATATATTACATAATAAAATTACGTAAATATAATTACATAATAAGACAATTTAAAAAAAAAAAAAAAAAAACTAAACATTTAATTTCATAATACAAAAAACGTAATTACAATTGTAATAACGTACGTAAATATATTATCAAACATTTAATTACATAATACAAAAAAACTAAAAGTACGTAAATATATATTACATAATAAAAATACGTAAATATAATTACATAATAAGACAAGTTAAAAAACAAAAAAAAAAACCGGAAAAAAACTGGCCCATTCGTGTGATCTACACGTCTGGGCCGTGGCTCATTCGTGTGGATTACACGAATTGGCCCAGGTCCATTCGTGTAATTCACACGAATGGACCATTTTCCGTTTTTTTTTTGTTGTAAATTCAACCATTAACGATTAATACAAAATCAAAATAACGCAACCTAATGGGCTCTAATCGTCACATGCTTTCTAATCTACCTCAACCTATAAACTAATCTATGTTATGAAATATCTAGTAGATATTATATGGATGTCCATATAGTATTTGATGTCCATATAGTATTTGACCTAAATACAATGTATCCCTCTACTATATATACCCCTTGCCTATGAATATAATATATACACTTTTGTCTCTACTCTCTCTTATATTTCTCTCTTATTCATAACACGTTATCCGCACGAGTCTCTAACCCTACTTTTAATCAACAAGTTATCATCGGTACGTCTAACTCTAATTCACGTCTATATTCATGTATGACATCACGTCTAACTCCAATTCAGCAAAACATCAAGTGTCATATCACTATTAAACATGTCATATCACTATTAAACATGTCATATCACTAATTTATATGGTTAAAACATGTCACTACTCTAATTCACGCTTCTGATGATTGTTTTTTGGCATATTGTTCACCTTGTTGTCCATATTGTTCTTTGCCACTACAGATTTATTTTGTTACACGTTACTCATCAGTAATTGTTTTAAATTTAATTTTCAAATATATTTCATCATATTGTTGTATCTGATTTATTTTATTTTCTTGATAGTTTAATCATGTCAAATTTGGCCAAACTTGATTTTGCGGCTTTGGATATCTCTGAAAATAATTATTCTGAATGGGTACTGGATGCCGAAATACAGCTTGACGCTAATAGTCTTGGTGATACTATTAAAGTGGGAAATACTGCATCCGCTCAAAATAAGGCAAGAGCTATGATTTTTCTCCGTCGTCATCTCCATGAAGGGCTGAAATACGAATATTTAACTGTAAAAGATCCTTTGATCTTATGGCAAAATCTGAAAGAAAGGTATGACCATCTTAAAACAGTAATTCTTCCTAAAGCTAGATATGACTGGATACACCTGAGATTACAAGATTTTAAATCTATCAGTGATTATAATTCAGCTATGTTCAGAATTACTTCACAGTTAACTTTATGTGGAGAAAAAGTATCTGACGCAGATATGTTAGAAAAAACATATCAAACCTTTCATGGTTCACAATTGCTCATGTCGCAGCAATATCGTCAGAGAGGTTTTAAGAAATACTCTGAACTAATCTCTTGTTTACTAGTGCCTGAACAGAACAATGAAATATTGTTAAAAAACCACCAATCTCGTCCAACTGGTACTGATCCATTCCCTGAAGTGAATGCGACAAAGTATGATAATAAAAACAAATATTCGGGTCATGCCAAAAGTTGTGGCCCTGGACGTGGACGAGGAAATTATCGAGGTGGTAGAGGTGGAAAGATTAATAAATCACATTCTCACAAAAAGTGGGAACAAAAAGATAGTCCATATGACAAGAATAGAAAAGGTGTTGAAAATCCATGCCACCGTTGTGGCAGTGAAGGCCATTGGGCTCGTACCTGTTCTTACGCCTCAACATCTAGTGGAGCTTTATAACAAGTCTCTCAAAAATAACAAAGGGAAGAATATGGAAGCAAATTTTGCTGCCGAGTATGATAATACTGAGAAAAATTATGCTGATGGTGGTAGTAATCTACCTCTAATTCCTGACGAATTTATGGCTGATGGTGGTAGTAATCTACCTTTAATTCCTGGCAAATTTATAGATTTGGATATGTCAGATTTCCTTACAGACCCTGATGGAAGAATTGACAATTTGATTGAAGACGGAAGTGCCCAGAAATTCGACTAAAAATTTATTTGTATTAATTAAGTTATTTATGTTTCGTTTAGTTCGCTATTCCTTTGTTTCAGATATTATTACGTATGTTTTTTTTAGATAGTTTCATGGACACTATTAATAATTTTATTTTGGTAATCGCATTTTGAATTTAATTCTAATGTTACAGCTTTATCTTTGCCAAGTTATTATTATTTCGCAAGTTCATGATATTGAATTAAAAACGTTTGATACATGTCTAAAAATAAAAAAAATAAAAAAAAACGTTTGATACATGTTTATTAACCACATGACATTCATACGTATTATTGAATATTTGTCACATGTTTCATATAAAGTAATGATAATGCCATGGTAAATATTTTACATAGAGTATTTATTTTTCTTGTTTATTAATTTACGCATGTATCTTATCACATATAATTTATTCTATGAAGATTATGGGAGCTACACCTGAAGATGTATGCCTTGCGGATAGTGCGACTACGCACACAATTCTTAAAAATAAGAAATATTTTATTTGCCTTAAAGAGCAAAAGACGAATGTTTGTACAATTGCTGGTAGTACAAAATTAATTGAGGGCTCCGGAAGAGCTAATATTTTGTTGCCTAATGGAACAATTATTGAAATTCAGGAGGCTTTATACTCTCCTAGATCTAAAAGAAATTTGCTGAGTTTTAATGATATCCGCAGAAATGGATTTCACGTTGAGACAGCAAATGAGAAAGGGGTTGAATACCTATATATCACACGTTCAAATTTGAACAATAAAAGTGTGTTGGAGAAACTACCAGCATTGTCCTCTGGCTTGTATTTTTTGAACATTTGTGCAATTGAATCTCATGCACTAGTAAACCAGAAGTTTACAGATAAAAACAACTTTATTGTTTGGCATGACCGGTTTGGTCATCTCAGATCATTAATGATGCGAAAAAACATTGAAAATTCATGTGGACATTTATTGAAGAACCAGAAGATTCTTCAATCTAGTGATTTTTCATGTGCTGCTTGTTCACTAGGCAAACTAATCATTAGACAATCTCCTACAAAGATAGGCAATGAATCCCTTACATTTCTGGAAAGAATACAAGGTGATATTTGTGGACCTATACATCCACTAAGTGGACCATTTCGATACTTTATGGTATTAATTGATGCATCAACCAGATGGTCACATGTGTCCTTGTTATCAACTCGTAACCTAGCATTTGCGAGATTATTAGCTCAGTTGATAAGATTAAGAGCTCACTTTCCAGATTATCCCATTAAAAATATTCATTTTGACAACGCTGGTGAATTTAGTTCACAAACTTTTGATGACTATTGTATGTCTATTGGGATAAGTGTTGAACATCCAGTAGCACATGTTCACACTCAAAATGGCCTTGCTGAGTCATTATTAAAACGCATTCAATTGATTGCAAGACCAATGCTTATGAGGTCTAAATTGCCTATCTCAGCATGGGGGCATGCTGTTTTACATGCAGGAGCATTAATTCGCATCAGACCAACAAGTTATCATAAATCATCTCCCCTAAAGTTAGTTTTTGGTCATGAACCAAATGTTTCCCATCTAAGAATTTTTGGTTGTGGTGTATATGTTCCCATTAGTCCACCACAACGTACAGAGATGAGACCTCAAAGAAGGTTGAGAATATATGTTGGTTTCGAATCTCCATCGATTATTAAATATTTAGAGCCATCTACAGGAGATTTATTTACGGCCCGTTTTGCTGATTGTCATTTTGATGAATCAGTTTTCCCAACATTAGGGGGAGAAAACAAACAACTGGTAAAAGAGATAAGTTGGAATGAATTATCACTATCTTATTTAGATCCTCGCACTAAACAATGTGAACTTGAAGTTCAAAGGATAATTCATTTACAACAATTAGCAAATCAACTGCTAGATGCTTATCCAAAAGGAGTGATAAAATCTCATATACCAGCTGTAAATGCTCCAGCTAAAATTAATGTCCCTGAAGGACTATTACTTGCAAATGAGGCTAAGGCACGCATGAAGCGTGGTAAACCTATCGGTTCCAAAGATAAAAATCCTCGTAAACAAAAAGGAGCAAAAGTCTATGATGACAATGTTGAGGATATGATAGCTTTTGAAAAGCCCCCTGAAAAGCTTGTAGACATGACTGATAATATCAATCTAGAAGAGACTCAGGTACCTGAAAATAATGATTGTGAAGAGATCTCGATAAATTATGTCATGTCTAGACAAACATGGAACCGAAATAAAATCGACGTCGATGATGGTATTTTTGCATTTAATGTAGCGCTTGATATCATGCATGAAAATGAGGATCATGAACCAAAGTCTGTTGATCAGTGCAGACGTAGAACTGATTGGCCAAAATGGAAATATGCTATTGAGGCAGAATTAAAATCATTGGCTAAACGAGAGGTGTTTGGGTCAGTAATTCGCACACCCAGTGGAGTAAAGCCTGTTGGCTATAAATGGGTGTTTGTGCGAAAAAGAAATGAAAATGGTGACATAGTCAGCTACAAGGCTCGTTTAGTTGCACAAGGTTTTTCACAAAGACCTGGTATTGATTATGAAGAGACATACTCTCCTGTAATGGATGCAACTACTTTCCGTTATTTGATAAGTCTGGCTATGAGGGAGGGACTTGATTTACGTCTAATGGACGTTGTCACTGCTTATTTGTATGGCTCACTTGATAATGAAATATACATGAAACTCCCTGAAGGCTTTAAGCTTCCCGAGACAATGAAATCAAGTCCACGTGAACAATATTCAATCAAATTAAACAAATCTTTATTTGTACGGTTTAAAACAGTCCGGACGTATGTGGTATAACCGTCTCAGTGAATATTTGTTAAAGGAAGGTTATAAAAACGACCCTATTTGTCCTTGCCTCTTCATAAAGAGGTCAGAATCCAGATTTGTTGTTATTGCTGTTTATGTTGATGATTTGAATATTGTTGGGACTTCTAATGAAATTTCAAAAGCTGTTGAATGCTTGAAAAAAGAATTTGAGATGAAAGATTTGGGAAAGACAAAATTTTGTCTTGGTCTACAAATCGAACATCTGGAAAATGGGATCATGTTACATCAAGGGACCTATATTAATAAAGTACTAAAACAATTTAAGATTGATAAAACACATCCTTTGAATATTCCAATGGTGGTAAGGACACTTGATGTGAAAAATGATCCATTTCGACCTCGAGAGGAAAATGAGAAGGTTCTTGGTCCTGAAGTACCATATTTGAGTGCCATTGGAGCCTTGATGTATCTTGCTAGTCATACACGGCCCGACATATCATTTTCAGTAAATCTATTAGCAAGATATAGCTCTTGTCCAACTCAAAGGCATTGGAATGGAGTTAAACATTTACTTCGCTATCTTCGAGGTACGTCTGATATGAGTTTATACTATTCTAGTAAATGCAAAACATAGTTAATTGGTTTTGCAGATGCAGATTATTTGTCTGATCCACATACTGGTCGCTCGCAAACTGGATATGTTTTTACATGTGGCAATACTCCCATCTCATGGCGTTCTGTGAAGCAAACTTTAGCCGCCACTTCTTCAAACCATGCAGAGTTGTTGGCAATTCACGAAGCTAGTCGAGAATGTATATGGTTGAGATCCGTTATTCATCACATTGAAGGATCATGTGGTTTACCCAAAAAGAATTCACCAACTATTTTACATGAAGATAATACTGCGTGCATTGCTCAGCTCAAGTCGGGATTCATCAAAGGTCATAGAACGAAGCACATTTCGCCGAAATTCTTTTTCACTCAGGATCTTCAAAAAGATGGTGTCGTCAGTGTTCAACAAATCCGCTCTAGTGAAAATCTCGCAGATGTGTTCACAAAAGCGCTTCCAAGCAAGAAATTTGAGAAGCTAATCAATCAGTTGTGATTACGTCGTCTCAAGGATGTCAAACGATGCATAGAAGAGGGGGAGTAAATACGCGTTGCACTCTTTTTCCCTTAGCCATGGTTTTGTCCCACCGGGTTTTCCAGACAAGGTTTTTAACGAGGCAACACTTAGTGCGTATTATGGAGATCATTGTACTCTTTTTCTTTATTAGTTTTTTTCTCCTATAGGGTTTTCCTAGTAAAGTTTTAACGAGACATTTTCTCCAGTGATGGACATCCAAGGGGGAGTGTTATGAAATATCTAGTAGATATTATATGGATGTCCATATAGTATCATATCTCTAGGAGATATCTTGTGACCTAAATACAATGTATCCCTCTACTATATATACCCCTTGCCTATGAATATAATATATACACTTTTGTCTCTACTCTCTCTTATATATTTCTCTCTTATTCATAACAATCTATACTAATTGAATAAATAAAGAATAAAGATTGAACATACCTTGTACAAATGAAAGAATATTGAAAGGAAGATCAACAAGAGATGAGAAAGAAGTTTGAAGTTTGAAGTTTGAAAGGAAGAGATGAGAATGAGAAAGAAGCGATTTTGAATTTATAACGGTTTAACGGTTTGAAACGGTTTTTTGAATTTTGAATTTTAAAGGAAGAGATGAGAATGAATATTTTGAATTTTAAATTTATGACGGTTTGAATCGTTTTTTTGAATTTTGAATTTTAAGACGGAAAATTTATGACGGTTTGAATTTTAAAATATTAAGACGGAAAATTTATGACGGTTTGAATTTTAAAATATTAAGACGAAAATAATAAAATTGGTGGTCAATTAATGATAAAGGGCAAAGAAGTAATTGTGGGTGACGGGATGAGTAAAATGGGGGGCGGGATATAGCAAAACCTCTAGTTAATCTTCTCTAATCCCTCATAATTTTTTCCATGAAATATCCACCTTCGTACTTATTCCTTCGAGTACATTGTAACGTTTGAAAAGTTGTGCAGCGCAGTCCATAGTGCGAATGCCATCGATGGTTCGATGCCATTGTTACTCTTCGGTAGTTGGTGTTGTTCTCTACGTACAATATCATTCTTTTAATTTCCAATCTCCCAATTCATCCATTTTGTTATACTTCTTGCAGCCACAATGAAGACAACGATATGATTGCTTAACCTATAATTTATGAGCACAGCTTTATCGTTTATGAGCTTCTAATTTATAAGAGTCATTTCTTGGTGAGTAGGTTTTGACCCAACTAATGTACAAAGTATACATAAGTACGTTTTATATAACAGTAGGTTAATGGAAGGCCAACATATAAGAGTGTTTTACATATGAAGAGGGTGCTTAATGATGGTGGGGGGTTAAATGTGTTAGATGAAGGGCCATTGTTGTTTCTTTAATTATTATGCTCCTCTTTAGGACTTTACGCATCCCTTTTCAATAAATTTTTCATGATTATAAATATGATAAGCAGTGTCACATGTCATGTCAATAGAGACTCAACTAGCCTTTTTATGTTATTAACTTTTTCGCTTATCAAACAACCGTGGTTCGATTTGTTTGGACTCATTCATGTCTTATCCTCATATTAAAAGCCATCGTTATGAATCAAGATATGATAATGGAGAATTCATGAATTATTAGTTAGATTCGTATACTATTTGGTGGGGTAATGAATGATTTGGTGAACTAATAAATAACTGAGTAGGTTGTCGATTAATTGGAACGGTAAAAGACTGTCTAATAGATCAGCTAAGAAACTAACTTTGTAAATACAATCAATAAGGTTATTGTATAGACTAATGTATAGTGTCCATTGCAAGCTGTCAAACTATGATCAAAATGTTTAGTCCTCGCCCAAAATGTTGTGTTTGGCAAAAAGAATCTTTTTAAAGGTTGTGTTTGACAATTTCTTTTTTTAAAGGTGGTGTTTTGGAAGAAAATGATTTTTAAAGGTTGTGTCTGATAAAAAACTCTGAAATTAATTAGCAAATCCCGTTACAATTGGGAATTTATGGGAGTATTAAAGGGTTGAGTAAGAGTGACAAATGAGTAAACGACGGTCAAGCTTCCCCTTTATCTAAATTAACCCCTTAAGTGGAGATTTTAGCAAATCAAGAGGTTTTGTTCATATAATGCTTTGAACATTTGCTTCTTTTTCAGCAAATGCACGAGAATCAATCAAATGAGTATGATTATCCTGGTTCTTTTGTTGACACGTGGCATAGTTAGAATGCTCAATCTTACCTTTTTATAGTATTTTACAGATAGATATCATACCACGTCTATACACAAGTTAAATACATTACTTATCCCTATGCATTTTTTATACACAAGCGTTATGTATTTCACTCATCTTAAGTGTAAGACGGATAATATCGTCTTAAGGAAGATAATGTCGTCTTAGGGGAAAGTTACTAATAAAAAAACTATAGATTCCAATCATAGAGTAAAATACATGAACATCACTAATTCACGAAAACAATAAACTATATTACGATATCACTTATTGTTTCAAACATTATCCATTGACTCATAGTATGTTTTGATCCTAAAAAGATTAGTTCTTTCTAATTTTAAAAACACAATGGAAAAAAAGGCATTCGTATCATTAATCGAATATCAAGGTAATTTCTAATCAGAAGTTGTCCAAATAAATAAAAATTTAAATTTGACGACAACATGAACAATTAATAATTAAGAGAGGGAAAAACAAATTGATTATAGATAAATTTAAGATTACGAATTTAGGATCAACACGTAAAAACATAAACAAAACAATTAGTCTCCTATAAAACGGTTATATCCGTTGTAACAATGAAACGGGTCAAGTAAGTACTACTTAAGAGAAAACGGTATTGAACCCATTTCAAAGATTGGATACAGTTATTAAAGGTAATAAAATATTGAAAAAGGGGAAGATTTGTCATTAGTGGATACGTTTCTTATTTTCTAAACCCTAATTTTGATTTCCCAAAAAGAATATCAAGAGATTGTAACTTTGTTCATCTTCCTCGGACGTTCTTCTTCCTTCACTTTTCTTATTTCCTGTAAGCATCTCATATTTCTTTATTCTTTTTTTAATCAATTTAGAACTTTTTGTAGATAAATAGAATGTTAATTGTTATCTTATTTGCAAACTTCTACATAATAGTTACGTTTTTGTAAATTCAATTTGTGATTTGAATGATCGTGTTTCGATGTATGATGAGGAAGAACGTAAAAGAAAGGGTTCGGGTGATACAACTCCAAGTGGTGTTGAAGGTATGAACTATTGTTTTTGTGAGTTATTTTTATTTTTGGTTAATTTTGTGGCGACGTTTAGGTTATTAATAGATTTAAACTTGAGACCAAGAACTACTAATGAGAGGAAATGAGTCCTATTACAGAAGATGAAGTACAGAAACGGTTCATTGCTGGTATGTTGCGTTGCATATAATCTTAGTTGTATGTATTGAAATGCATGCTGAATTTAATTTCATAATTTGTTGATTGTTTTTATAATGTAACCAGGAAATAAGATTCCGAAAAGGCAAAGAGCATTAAAAGTAGAGAAGAAAATGTCAGCGGCAAAGAACGAATAGAAGAAGACGAAGAAGATGAGACGGAACCTAATCCAATTAAGGTTTTAGAGAAGTGGTGTAACATCTGATGGTGTAATTACCACTTGTGATGTTGCAAAACCATCAGGCAAAGGTACAAAAGCAGGTAACGTTGGAAGAAGGCCGTCTATTTGTAGATTTATCAGTTGTTACTCTTTTTACTGATTTTGTAACCACATTTTTTTTTGTAAGTGTGACCATATTGACTAATTTTGTTAATGGTCTAGTTCATCCATATGTTTTATTTGTCGATTGATCAGCTGTTACAAGTTTGTCTGATTTTGTAACCACTATTTTAGTATATGTGATTATGTTGAGTAATTATAGTTGATACCAATTTGCTTGATTTTGTAACCACTGTTTTGGTGTAAGTGCCCATGTTGACTGATTTTGTGACCATGTTATTCGACTTTTGTTAGATTGTATACTGAGTATAGAAGTTATGCAAGTAGAAAGTGAATATTTTTTAAAGCTATTGTCCATACTTCATTTATCATTTAATGCTCAATTGGTAAGTATAAGATATAAGTTTGTAGGTATTCAACTTCATTTTTGTGACGATTGTATTTGTAAGTTCTTTGTATTTGTAACTTAATATGAAACTTTTGTGACTAACTATTATGTGAAATGTCTCTAGAAACTCTGTATTTGTAACCATTTTTTATGATGTTTGTTGTTTTATAAAATATCATTATGTGCGTGCCTGAATTTATAACCATTGTTTTGGTATAAGTGATCATGTTAACTGATTATGTTCCTGAATTTATAAACAAATTTTTTAGTTGTTCGGTTAAGGATATGTGACTAATAAGTTTGTAAGTATTATGTAAGTATTTTGTAACTAGTTATGAATTTTGTGTAACTAATTAACGTGTGAGATGTTGTCTTCAGAAACTTCTTATTGATAACCATTTTTATGACAAGTCAGATATAAACCGAAACAACCAATTAGCAAGATGAAGAATACAAAATTGTGCTTAATGTACAAGAAGAAGTAGAAGAATTGTTGATTGATGAGTTAGCATTTTGCAAAAATTGTGCCTACCTGCTAAACATGAGCTAGCTTTTTTCCTATGAAGAATCTAACCTCGGAAAGAATATTGCAAAGAGGGTACGAAATAATAAAAAACACTATCAGCTGGAAGAAGAAGACGAAGGAGGAATCAGTGAAAAAGAAGACATAGTCAACAAGGAGCCCGTGCCGATTAAGATTTTGGAGAAGAATGGTTTGACGTTAGTTGGGGTTATCACTACCACTAAAGTAGGGTAGAGTATATGGTCTGGCCTACCAACAAGCTTTGTAACCATATTTAACTTATTTGTGTATGTAATTATTGTGCCTACTTTGAGATATTTTGTAATTAAGATTTTAAGTTTTGTGTACGAAGATAAAGAAGTTAGTTGTGACAATAGATAAAAATATAGTTACCATGTTTCTATTATTTGTGTATGTTCAATTGTAATTTCTAGATTAGAATTTGTAAGTGAAAAGTTTGTTGATTCATTATTGTAAGAGTTGTGATCATATAGACTATTTTTGTTACCATTCTTTTGTTAAACGTCATTGTTTTAATTGAAATTATTATCATAACTCATTCGTCTTTGGTTTTACGTAGTTTTTATAGAATTTTTATAATAAGAGAAGGTAATTGTGACCATAGTTAAAAAGGTTGTTTAAGTAATTGTAAAGGCAAAATATATGTTGTGGCCTTACAATCAAGTTTTGTAACCATATTTAGCATGCTTGTGATTGTGCCTACTTAGATGATATTTTGTAATCAAGTTTTTGAGTTTTTGTGATTAATCAAAGGTGACATTCTTTTGAGGACTTTTTTTGGGTAAAGTAGATGTTGTGACCATAGTCCATTAATTCAATATCGGTAACCTTATGTAAGTGAATTTAGTTTGTAACGACCCTCATCTTCTTTCCACTAACTATAACGTAAAGTGTACATATGACATACTTAGATGTATATACGAGGATATAATTACGTGCGTAAACAATAGTAAGACCTCAAAACGTTGACGGAAAGAACGAAAAAGTAGACAATAACTATGAAATCGTAAGTAAAAATCCATAATGACTAGTAACCTTGAACAAAAATAAACTTTAAAAATTCCGCATAATGTTTTAACTAGAAAACGATAGAGCATTATCTTATTAGAATAGCCTAGGAATGTGAGTGTGTGACAGCTCGACTTCATTTGTTTTAGCTTAAAGCTTTGACTTTCCTTTTTGTATCCCGCTTTTCTTCCTCTGTCTACGCCCCTTTGTAATTGATCGATGTGGACTAAGAATCGTTGGACCCGATCTCGGAGCACTATTTGTTGAACATTGTGATTCTCTCTTACTAATGAAAAAAGATTGCGCCTGATCTAGAGCCTGTTATTGGTTACTATGTCGTTACATATAGAGTATTCCCACTTTGTAGCCTTGAATCCGACAAGAGAGACAATAATATTTAAATCTAGTAAAATAAGACAATATACAATCAACAACTATTAGATAATGTTAAAAGTACTTTATACGTGGTAACATATTAGCCAATAAAGGTTACAATGTGCACGATAAATTATACAAATTAGATGTGACTTCATGTAAGTATTAGGGTAAAAAACTTTGAATACCTTCTTTAAAACATTAAGTTGATCAATCGTTCAAAATAACGGAACCAACACCGTCTTCATTATTGCCTTCGACATGATTATCATCTTCATCTAAAGAAGCACCTACCATATCGCCATTATAGGGCGTGAATATTGTATTATGATTGTCCACATAAACGAGATCGTTGATCATCTACCAAAAAAATGGTTGAAATTGATTTAACATTAACATGGATTGGCAGAGGTAGGGGATGAATAAATATTTGATTATGAATGGAAGATTTTTTTGTTGTATAGTTTTGTACGTGGGATTTAGGAGAATTTTGAAAATTATGGTAACTGCATCATTTAGTTGCTAATTTAGTGGTAATTACCTTTTTTAAATGCATTGACTAATTAAACCTAACCCGTTTTAGTTGCTATCTGGCTTAAATAACTCATATCCGAGTCCGTTTCACTATTGCCGTGTTTACAACTGTTGTAAACAAGAATTTGTGTAAACAAAAAACTGCATTCAAAACAAAACAAACAAACGATGAACTAATCGCAAGATAAAGATGACTTAAAAAATGACTCGCATATAATTCAATCAAACAATACTCATATCGAAATAATATTCATCACCGAATGCCATAAATCAACTAATTTCATCCCATAAATTACATATCGAAAAAATATTCATCCCGAAAGCCATAAATCTAAATAATATCCATCCCATAAAAAATTACATATCAAAACAATATTCATCTCGATCAATATTCAAAATGTTCACTAATTATTTTTTTCAAAGAAAAAAAAACAAACAAAAAAACATAAATAGAAAACGTAAAAAGATTTATAAACTTATCTATACTTACTTCTTTAAAAAGTCCAAAGCTTGGTTACTGTTTTCAGAACGGTAACTTTCATGTTTTCTACCCATTATGCCCGTTACGGTAACTTTTGTGGCCGTTACGGCTGCTCATTCTCCCTTTTTTCCTCTCCCATACTCATATCCCCTATTCCCCTTTTACTAATTCTACAGTTCTTGCTCATCATTCCCCATTTTATATCACTCTCATTCTCCCTCTCCCTCTACTTTTTCATCTGTTCCTTTCCATTTTTCCGTGTCCTCTACTATATGTAGATCTTTGGCGAATTTCATCATTATAACCATCGATTATAAGTATTTTATCTGGGTTTAGACTTAAAGAGAGTTAGTTTCTATGTTAATAACCGCATCCATTGGGCTCTTTCTGTATACTTATGCCCATTTCTTTTACGATTTCTAAACCTAAGGTAATCCAAGCCAAAACAATTCACTCATCAAATCAAACAATGACGATCACGAATTGAATCCGGTTGATACGAACATGTAGCAGGGAAGTTGCCATGTTTGTTTTGTGATTTTCTTCCTATATATTAATTATTGAGGTGGATTATTGATTGTAAATTAAAGTAAATAAGTTAGTGTTTAGTGTTTGGGTTTAAATTGATTGCATGCAATAGTTGGGTTTTTTTTTCCCGGGTTCAGTTGTATCTGCTAGGCTCACAAACATCTAAATAATTTGAAAAAAGAAAGGCATATTTTGTTAATTTAGAGAATTGCCCCACACACACAAGTACATAATGTAACTATTAGCATTAATTATGGTCTAAATCAGAATTTAAGATGATGATACTACTACACATGATTGAAGGCAATATAAGGCCAGGGAGTTGAAAACATTTATAACAATCCTAAGACTCATAATTTAAGCTCCACCTCATTTCCATTGTAAAGAAGATAAAAGACACCCAACAGACAAGCTATCTACTGTCACAACAGACAAGCAACCTACTGTCAAACTGACAAGGTATCCTCAAAGCAAACAAAGGAAGAAATCGTAGCAATGGACTAAATCTCTTAGGACTAAGACTTATGATAGACTTATGATAACATAGAGTCTGCTAAGTCTACTATTGATTAGCCTAGGAGCATGCTTTTATCCAGTGGAACCTTTTATCCACTGGTTCATAACTAGAATTGTATGTAGCAGCATATAAGTTGTATTCTCTGTAATTCTTTTCAATTTAACTCATTCAATCAATACACATACAAACACATTAATGAACTCTCAACTGTTCTTCTACTTCCTGCAATTTATCATTAATGAAGAGTAAAATAAACTCAACATGGTATCAGAGCTCTCAGGAATGAGGAGACTGATAACCACCACAAGAATGAGCCATTAATAACTCTCAATCAATTTATCTAACAAACTCTGCCTATTTATAGTGCAGTATTTTTCAAGCTGTGTACTCACAACTAACTATCCTAACCTGATGGATAATCCTTTCAGTTCTGAGAGTACCACTTCAAACAACACTACTTCCTTAACACCAACTTTCATGGACCCTTCTGATCCTCTATATCTGCATCCAGCAGAGAGTGCTCATCCCCTAGTGATGGACACAAAATTATCTGGAATTGATAATTACCTGGAATGGAAGAGACAGATGGAAATTGCTATCTGCTCTAAGAGGAAAATAGGGTTTCTGACTGGAGTAATCAAGAAACCTGTCAATAACCCCCTAAGGGAAAATGCTTGGGATACTTGTAATAGCCTGCTGATCTCCTGGATCCTTCACAATGTAGAGAAACCAATCAAGAAGTTTGTCTTATATACTAAGACTGCTAAGGAAATATGGGATTATTTGCAGAAACAATTCTCTGTGAGCAATGACGCAAGAAAATTCAGACTCGACAAGGAACTGGAGCAGCTTGAACAAGGGGACAAAGATATTTGTGAATACTTCACTGAACTCAGAATTTTATGGCAAAATCTTGAGATCTTAACTGACTGGCCACCAGTCAGTCAAGTCTCCCCTGAAACCAATGCCTGGCTAGATGCTCAAATCAATGAACAAGAAGAAAGGAAACTGTTTCAACTGCTAAATGGCCTTCACCCCTCATATTCCACCATGAGGACTAATATACTCATGATGTCACCACTGCCAACTGTGGAGGAGGCTACAACTTTGTTACAGCAGAAGGAGGCCCAAAGGAGAAACTACAAGTCAACTGACAAGATGGAAATAGACAACACGGCCTTCTATGCTGGACCTATCAGAGGACCTGGACAGAAGGAGATTGATGACATCTCTGCCTCATGTCCTGTTTGTACCAGAAAGGGACACACAAAAGACAAGTGTTGAAAAGTGATCGGGTATCCCCCTGATCATCCTGTGTCAAAGAGATTCCCAGAGAAGTCCCAAGACTATAAACTAAAGGGAAGTCATCAGGGCTCGGGATTTAGGGGATTCAGACCAAGAGGGAAGCCAACCCCCCACTTCAAACATGGAAATATGGCAGCTAATGCAATGGTGGGGGAAGGCCAGTCTGACATAGGAGGAGCTATCACCCTAACTACTCATCAGTTCGAGTAGCTGATGAGCAATCAAAGAGGAAAAGGAGTGAATCACTATCCTGAAACTGAGGATGCGATTGAGGCAAACTTTGCAGGTATGACTTACCTAAACTGTAATTATGCTAATCATAATCCTCAGGAGTGGATAATAGACTCTGGAGCATCTACCCATATGGTACATGAACTAGCAAACTTGGAAAATATAAGGAAATTGAAAGATAAGCTCACAATAAAACTACCTAATGGAGGAACTGCTGTGGTATCTCACACAGGAACATACACATTCAATAATGATATCACATTAAAGAATGTCCTATTTGTTCCTGAATTCAAACATAATTTGCTATCTGTTCAAAAACTAACACAAGATGAACATTGTTATGTGATATTTTATGCAAAGTTGTGTGTCATTCAGGACTCTCTTACCAAGAAAACTAAGGGATTTGGAAGAGAACACAAGGGTATCTACTACTTATTAAATAATGGAAAGCAATCAGTTCCTAAATTAGTTAGTCAGTCTAACAGGATTATGTATCCTGTTTTGTGTAATGCTAATGTGGCTAGTAATTCTATTGATCAAAGGACTCCATCAGGTGGCAAAATTTTCAAGTCTTGTAATGCCCCTGACAATCTATGTAATAACTTGCCAAACTTTAATGATAAGCAATCTGATCTTTGGCATTTAAGACTGGGTCATGCTTCTGAAAGCAAACTCAAATTCATCCCTAACATATCTTCCCATATACAGCAATCCCAAAAGAGAATCTGCCTTACATGCTCTATGGCAAAACAAACTAAGTCTCCTTTTCCTGTTAGAACTGACAAGGCAATATGGACATTTGACTTAGTTCATGTTGATGTTTGGGAACCTTACAGAAAGGAAACTAGAAGTAAACACAAATATTTTCTAACCTTGGTCGATGATCATAGTAGAGCCACTTGGGCATATCTCATGAGACAGAAATCTGAAGTTCCCCAACTATTGATGCACTTCTACAATTTTGTAGAAAATCAATTCAGCAAAACCATCAAAATACTTAGGTCAGACAATGCACTTGAATTCATAGAAGGAGACAGCAAACGATTCCTCCTGTCAAAAGGAATATGGCAACAAACATCTTGTGTTGACAGACCCCAACAAAATGGGGTTGTTGAAAGAAAGCACATGCATTTACTAGAGATCAGTCGAACTATCAGGTTTAGTTCTGGATTGCCATTGTCCTTTTGGGGTGATTGTGTACTCACTGCTACCTATATCATCAACATGCTGCTCATTCCCCTGTTGCAAAACAAGACACCCTATGAACTGCTATTCAATAAGTGTCCTAATTATGAAATGATGAGAGTGTTTGGCTGCCTGGCTATGGTATATAATCCCATCAGGGACAAGGATAAATTCCTACCAAGGGGAATTCCATGTATCTTTATAGGCTATCCTTTGTCTCAAAAGGGTTATAGAGTTTATGATATTGTTAAAAAGACTATTTTTGTATCTAGAGATGTGCATTTCTTTGAACAAGTATTCCCCTACAAAATCAAGAACTTTGTTCAATTCATCCCTTCCCTGCACTCAGGACACTATCACAATCAGCCACCATCTCATATGCAAGATGTTGCAGATTATTTTGAACCTAGTGTGCCTACTCAGGAAATGTCTGCTCAAGATGAAGACATCATTGAAACTGCTCAAGTAAGTGACCAATCTCAAGGAGACACAGACACTTCCCCACCTGAAGTCAGTGACATTCCCACCAGGCCAAGAAGAGACAGGAGAGCCCCAGAGTGGACTAAAGACTTTGTAGTAACTAACCTTGTCATGGAACCTACAACTATTGCTAATGTAGTTCAACTATACTTGGCTAAACACTTTGCTGGTCATGTGCACACCACCAACATGACTGATCCTTCAACTTTCCAGGATGCCATCCAAGATCCCAAATGGATTCAAGCAATGAAAGTTGAGTTACAAGCACTCAATGACAACAACACTTGGATACTTACTCAGCTTCCTAAGGGTAGAAAGGCCATAGGATGCAAATGGATCTACAAAACTAAATACAATCGAGATGGTACTGTTGAAAGACATAAAGCTCGGCTAGTTATACAAGGGTTCAGACAAAAATATGGGATTGACTATGATGAAATATTTGCTCCAGTGGCCAAGATGTCCACAGTGAGAGCTCTTCTTGCAGTCATTGCCATTAAACATTGGGACACCTGCCAAATGGATGTGTCCAATGCCTTTCTACATGTGGACCTAGAGGAAGATGTCTACATGAAGCTGCCTCAAGGCTATCTAGATGGAACCTTACAGTCTGATGGTCAGGGGAGACAAACTCTTATGCTACTGAAGGACAAGTCTGCAAACTCCTCAAGTCCTTATATGGACTAAATCAAGCACCCAGGCAATGGTTCTCAAAACTATCTCAAACCCTACTTAGCTGTAGTTTCAGACAATCTCATGCAGATCATTCTCTGTTTATCAAGCAACACAATGACAGTACTACTGTGGTTCTTATCTATGTAGATGATATGGTAATTACAGGGGATAACTTGACTAAAATTCAAGCACTTAAGGATCATCTTCATGCATCATTCCACATGAAGGACCTAGGGGAACTGAAATACTTCCTAGGCCTGGAAATAGAAAGGAGCAGTGCAGGAATATTTATTTCCCAAAAGAAATACACATTAGATCTCTTAAATACATTTGGCATTGACAAATCCAGGGTCCTCCAACTCCCTACTAACCCTGTCATTAAATTGGAACCAGGAAAAGGCACACCCTTGGCCCATCCTGATAATTACAGGAAACTGGTTGGGAAGCTCATCTATCTGACAATATCCAGACCTGACATTGCCTTCTCAGTCCAACTTCTGAGTCAATTTCTCCAAGCCCCTACCTCTGATCATATGCAAGCAGCAAGGAGGGTCCTCAGATATCTCAAATATGCCCCAAGCCAAGGGATATTGTTTGCTAGCAACTCAGCAGTCCAACTCACAGCCTATTGTGACTCAGACTGGGCCTCTTGTGCCTTCAGTAGAAAATCCACAACAGGCTATTGTATCCTCCTTGGGGATTCACTTATCTCCTGGAAATCCAAGAAACAAACTGTGGTGTCTAGGTCCTCAGCTGAAGCTGAGTATAGGGCTATGGCAATGACCACCTGTGAAGTCACCTGGCTCTTTCAGCTTCTACAAGACTTGGGATTGCAACACTTGGGCCCTGCCCTTCTCAAGTGTGATAATCAAGCTGCCCTGGCCATAGCAGCCAATCCCGTATACCATGAACCCACTAAGCACATAGAAGTTGACTGTCATTTCATCAGGGAAAAGATTCAGCAAGGTCTACTCACTACCACTTATGTTCCCACCACAGAACAGGTGGCAGATGTCTTCACCAAATCATGTCCTATATCCCAACACAAATACCTACTTTCCAAGATGGGAGTTACATCAAGTCTACACTCTCATCTTGAGGGGGAGTGTAAAGAAGATAAAAGACAGCCAACAGACAAGCTACCTACTGTCACAACAGACAAGCAACCTACTGTCAAACTGACAAGCTATCCTCAAAGCAAACAAAGGAAGAAATCGTAGCAATGGACTAAATCTCCTAGGACTAAGACTTATGATAGACTTATGATAACATAGAGTCTGCTAAGTCTACTATTGATTAGCCTAGGAGCATGCTTTTATCCAGTGGAACCTTTTATCCACTGGTTCATAACTAGAATTGTATGTAGCAGCATATAAGTTGTATGTATTCTCTGTAATTCTTTTCAATTTAACTCATTCAATCAATACACATACAAACACATTAATGAACTCTCAACTGTTCTTCTACTTCCTGCAATTTATCATTAATGAAGAGTAAAATAAACTCAACATCCATGTTTAAGACGACTTTGTTGATTTGTTCCATGCTATGAGATTTATTGTATGATAGTTATAATTACTACTAGCTTTTAACGTTAAGACGGTTTTTAACGAGACTAATATTCGTCGTGTTTTTTATTTACTAAGTTGTTAATTAATTTTTGGGATTAAAAGATGATGGTAGAGTCTTTAACACTGTTTTTAATTATTTAAAAATGTCATTTGGTGGCTTTATAAATGTTTGATTTTTAAAAAACAATGTAGAGTGAAGATGTTGTTTATAGTTCATTGAATGGTTGTGTGAATTGATTTGTAGAGTGTAGACTACAAAGGTTTAGTAACCGATGCCTGAAACCGAGAATGATTTTGTCGTCAGTGGCTTCTACTTTCTGCGTGTCTGTAATGTGTTTGTGATTCTATATGGTTATAACTTATAAATAGACGAAGAATCAACAAATAAAATTCTATTTTCGTTTTTATTAAGATCTGATGGTCAATAGGTAGTTTAATTTTGACATGTCCTAACAATGCTAATGTTATTTTCTTGTTTTAAGGGTCGCCTGTACTTGAACAATCAAATGTGTTGGTTAAAGTTTCTCGTCACCTAATTAGTTCACAAATTCTGGAATAGGATGGCTTTATTATGATAAGATTATTTGAAGGCTGGCCCATATTTCTTAATTAATGTGGTGGCTAATTTTTAGTAAGACGGGTTGTTCCTAAATGAAGACCATCTTTCAAGAGACTGGTTATATTATTGACTAGATTGTTTTTCAAGAGACTGATTACAGTGACTTTCGATCGACCTTTTTCAATAACCAATTGCTGCTTGTTGTCTAACACCATTTACGTACACTTATCTCTTTCCTTGTACTCCTTTGCATAATGAGCAAGATATCGTCTTTGGAAATTCAGTATAAAAACAATCTTTGTATATTTGGTGTAAAAACAATAATAATGGTATCTTAGTTCACGAGAATTGCTATCTACGGTCTACCTTCTCTTCTACATTGTCTTGTCACAACGGGTTAAAATATTATATATTTTGCCTCATCCGCTTGTTATCCGACCCCACACGATTGTGAGAAGGTAAAAGGAGGATGTTTGAGAGAGAAGGTGGATAACAATTCTCCTCGGTTCACTGAAGTGTATTGTTGTACTTGATGACGAGTTATTCATTCCAGGAGGTACAATTTGATTCATTTTGCCATATGATGCTATTTAATATTGTAGTTAGAAGAAATGATTTGAGATTATGATCTTTAGCTACTTTTGGTCGTTAATGCCCTCGTTTCATTTCGTGCCCCTTCTTCTACCCCTTACCGCATTGTGGACTTTGTTACTCCTTATTTTAAAATTTATTGCATCGTATATGCTCTTACCTCATACTTGACAATCGAACATGAATTTGACACTTTTAAATGGCAATTGTCCCAGTAATGACACTTTTAAATGGCATTGTTTAGTAACTGAGTGTTTCAGCCCCATTATCTTCGTTTTTATGCATGGCAGCTTCACTTGACTTACTATATCCCTTTGAATTTCACAAAATTTATATTTTCATAGACCAGTTGTCATGAACCTTAGCTCGATCCTCTTGATCACAGCTAAACTAAATTTAAATTTAAGCCATTACTATGGTAGCAAATCTAAGTCATTAACTCTATTCAGTTGACGAAGTTGTCGTACTTGATGTTGTTGATTATTCAACTGTCATTTTGTATACGAAATGAGTTGGACAATATTGTGTGACTTGGGGGCAAGTTCTATGTCAAAAGAAACGATTACCACTGAGTGGGTCTAACATTCAAATCGTCTTTTCGTGTTATCCTGTTTTGATTCCAAGTTTTTTTGCCAGATGTGTAATAATTAATCTGCTCAGTGCCCTATTTATATATAAATATGATGAACCATGTCCCGCTACGTTTCTATATTTTTGACTTACTTCCGTTTAGCATTTCACCAAATTGGGGCACCGCTCCCGATTGGGCGTAATAGGTCAGCATTCAACCATGTCTCGCTACCTGTAATCTTTTATTTTATTTTTTTTGACAGAAGCTACTTGTAATCTTTAGTTACTTCTATTCCTCAAACAAAACAGCTTAAAAATAATCTAACTAATAATTCATAAACAAAGTCTACATACGAACTCAGTCAACTCACCAAATGGGGGCACCGCTCCCTACAGGGCGTGGTGCAACAACTAGTACTATCTCAAGGAAATAATTTCTTCAAATTGACATCCTATTATCTTCTTTAGATTAAATAGAAAAGATGGACCAAGAGATATGAAAGAGAACTGTCTAGAACTTTATATAAGGGTGTATGATTAATTAAGATAAGAATTCTCAATTAACAGAAAAGTACTTTTTTTTTATTTCATAGAGAATTATTGGAGTATTTTGGATAGAAATGGAGCAAGGTTTGAAAATCAGGAGAGCGAAGCACAATGATGACTGATGGCGGCACAAGTTCATAAAACTAAACAATTGTGTTTTTACTCTTTCGACTAAGTTTATCCAGAGTCTCTTCTTCAGACTTCTGAAACTGTCACCTCAATTTTTCACTAATTTTTATTCTCAGACTGAGACTCATAGACTCTCCGGCTCACTCAAAAATATCACTTTATCCTCAGACTCATTTCAGACTTTGTCAACTCAACTTTCCACTTACTTATTTTACTTAATTTATTTCATTAATTCAATATTTTACATTCATTTTATGATGACATATTTTCCACTTAACTTAAATAAATCAAATATTAAATGAATCTTGAGATATTTTTTTTTTATACCGGCATACATATTGATTATAAAAGAAATTGCATTTCAAACTAAATTCCAAGACACGAAGGAGAATTACATAAAAACATAAAATAAAACGGATACTATCTATTTATTCTAAAGTATCTGTACTGCGTAAGACAGATGTTATCCGTCTTGTGTAAGACGGATGTTATCCTTCTTGTGTAAGACAGATACTATTCGTCTAAAGCTTAAGATGTGTTAAATACTACCAAGTGGTGGTAATAAAGACAAAAAAAATGTATTTTATAGGCAACAAGTGAGGTGATTTAGTATGTATTTGACTCGTCTTAAGCTTAAGACGGATAGTGACCGTCTGAAATGATAATTTGTGTTTATTCTATACGTAAAATCTACTATTTATATTGTTGGAGTAGATGTTCTCCACAATAGTGCGCCACATAATAAATCTTATTAAGGAATATAATTGGGATATTTATTGACTATATATGATTAGTCAGTTGATTAACGTAAATCAATAACGGTTGGCTGACTAGAGTTTGACGTTATTGTCGTTTGACGGCGGTGATCAACTGATCCCTTTCGGTCACACCTAAAGGATGAAATCCAAATAATAACTAATTATTTGTATACGATACAGTTAATTAGTACATTACATATATTCGATATGTACGAGAGTTAATTGTTAGAAATTGAGTTAAGAACTCAAATTCGATTAAGCTTATTTTTCAATTATGCGATAATTGACTAATAAATTTATATCTTATTTTAATACGATTAAATAAGATTTAACTTAGTAATTAATCGTTAAATTACTAAATTAGTTGAGGTTTTGAGATAGAGGTAATTAGTTAATTATATTTACAAGGAGTTGTAAAATAAATTAACTAAGCATTGTGGGACCCATTATATATTGATATAATGGTAAAATATTACTTAAAATGTTAAGTACATATTATTTGTTTAATTGAGTCATATAATTGTTATATGATCAAATTAACACTTAATTATACAAGATAATTAACCATATGATCAATAAGTATTTGTGAGACAAATATCAAAAATCAATATGGACCAAACTAGGCCATGATGGCCGGTTACATTGTAGTTACATGGTGATGATTGTTGTTCTTGTTGTAACTCTTTAGTTAGCATTTGAAAGTGACATAACAAGTAGAAAACAATCATCATCTTTTCTACAACACTCCACCCTAATGCATGTGACTAAAATAAGCAAAATAAGAGCCGTGTAGAGCTCAATATGACCGGCCATATTGCCTATAAAAGGGCAATATGGTTGATCATTTTATTTAATTCAATTCATGCTTATTTTCTTACTTCTCTCAAAAACTCTTCTTCTATCTAAAAACTCTCAAATACTAATATTTACTAAGTATTACTAGTGTAGTAATATAGTCATAATATTAGTAGTATTATATCTATCTTATTATCTAGTTAATAATAAGGGTAGATTATTTGGGTTAATCTTGGTGCAACTTAGAGGAGATCTTCTACTTTGAAGATTACTTGTGTTCATCCATATTTATAGCTCAAGAACAACAAGAAGGAGTTCTTGTTGTGCCCTTATATTTTCCATATCAATGTGAGGAAATTTCTTCTTTTATATAAATGTCTTTATATTTGCATGCATGTTACATAGATCATTAAATACTAAATTAACAAGTAATTTAGCAACTAATTAGAAGAGTCTAATTAAGGTCTATGTACTTTCATGTGGTATCAGAGCTAGCTTGTAGCATACATGTTCATTTTGGACATTTTTATTAAAGTTATAAGATAACTAATAAATCAAAGATTTTGAGTTAAAATACGATTCTGACAAATTCTTTTGGTGCATGTATACCTACTGACCTCAAAATTTTTGTGGTCAAAGTTCGTGATTTTAGGGATTAATTTGCTTTTTATTTTGATTTTTGGCGTTTAAACCGAGTTAACATGCATTTTATGAGTTAAAAGTTAACTAAAAAAATAGTTTCATGTTGATTATGGCCATGAAATTTTAATATGATCTCACATGCATGTCTTACATATTTTATGTAAAATTTCGTGACTTTTACTTATGTATTGCATGTTTATTGATTTTTATACGATAAAAGTCGATAATATGAGATTATAATGTTCATAAAATTGAAACGTCCATTTCTGGTCTTGAAAATTTTTTGTACATTTAAAATGCTGATGTCGATACTCTTGGTGAAATTTCATAATTTGTTTCACTGTTTTACTATATCTAATGTTTTTATTTGATAAAACCCTTAAACAAAGCTATTTGTTCATAAAATTAATTTAAAATTTTTGAGCAAATGGTTGTATTTTTAGAGTTCCTGGTCATGTTCCAGAATGTACAAAATTTTTGGTTTCAAATTTATGATGTTTATATTTTATTTTGGTTTTATTTCATAATTGTTATGATTAAACCGTAATATTTAGCAAATGAAATCAAATCGATCTAATTAATGACCAACAAAATTAGTAGTGACTAATTTTGAGTTCTAAAACAGTTTAGTTAATTATTTTGAATTTAAATAAGATTTAAATGTTGATAGTGATTTTTAATGGTTAACAATCACATGAATCCCGTAAAAAATCGAGCTACTCCTGAGCTGATGTATTGTAGGACGATTTTGGCCTGAATTTTGCAGTCATTTATTTTAATTATGTTTGAATGAATGATGTCATTTATTTATAATTTATGCAAAGTTTGTACCTAGTAATGGCCTAGTTATTTTTTAATCGTTATTACCCGTAATGTAAGGGAATAACCTTTAGGTGTAATTTTATTGCGATCTCGTATCGCCGGTTTGTATATTTTAATAATTTTATTTTATAGAATAAATGTATAATAGGAATTTGTATATTTGTATATTTGTAATTATTTTTATGAAGACCGGTGACTCCCTCAAGACGGTGCCATTTTGGAAGGTGTTCCAAGTGAAGAGGCAAGGGACCAAGGAGTTGGTTTCCGAATTTGTAACTATCTAGTTAATTTTGATTAGCTAGGTGACCATACTAGGATTTTATTGTTGCTTGGTTGCTTGCTTTATTTCAGCTCATGCCAAAATCGTCATACATGCATTTTATTTACCGTTATTGTCAATTCAACGTTATTCACAATTCACCGACTTAGTTCATTTATAGGGAATTAATAACTAAATTGACAAGATCTCTCACATGTTTAAAAATTGAGATTAGCCTTACCAATTAATAACACCTATGAATCACGTGTTCATTAGGGCTCCCACGCTCGTGGGTCCCTTTTTACCTCGGGTAAGTAGGGTGATGCGATCACAAGCCAAAATTGGATTGGACTCAACTAGATGAGCGTTATCTTGGGACTAGGAGATGGATTTAGTTGAAATCCGTCAACCAAGAGTTCTAAGGGTAGAATTAGTCAAGTAATGACTTACCATTTCTAGATAAAGGTAGCATGCGATGACTATTTTTTATTTAAAGATGGGTCTTGGAATCATTTATATAATTTAGTGAGAGGTCATTATATAAATGCTAAACTTGTTAAAATGTTTTTCAAGTAAATTAACAATGAATGTTTATATATTTCTTTTTGTTGTAGTAACCATATTCGCACAATGTCAACTTCATCAAACAACGCAACCTTGGGTAATGACTCATGGTT
>JAIUZE010009981.1:0-29184 GCA_022085475.1 Heliosperma pusillum | reverse complement strand
CACATAAGATAGACTGCATTAAGTTTAAAACTTGGCTAAAGAAGAAAGGCAATTTTCATGAGTTTGCTTGTTCTGAATCTAATATGGTTAATGTTAATTATAATACATGATGGATTGATTATGGTACTACAATCCATGTTTCGAAGACATTACAATGTATGACAAACCTAAGGAAACCAGTGGGCAATGAACTTTCAATCTATTTGGGAACCAGATTAGTTCACATGTGGAGGCCATTGGGACATGTAGCTTAATATTAAGTAGTGGTTTTATTTTGCATTTGGAAAAGACATTTTATGTTACAAATTTCTGTAGAAATTTGATTTCAGTATCTAGACTTGTACCTTTGGGTTATGCCTATAATTTTTCAGATTCTAGATTTAGTATTCTCATAAATTCTGAAATTATTGGTTAGGGTACTTTGTCTGATAATTTATATCGTCCTGAATTGCAACATAATATCACTCATAATTTCTTTGCATGCTAACACTGGTTTAATACGTTTATTATGAATGAAAATTCCTCTATTTTGTGGCACTGGAGATTGGGCATATCTCCATTGAGAGGGTAAAGATATTAGTAAAGGATGGACTACTTAATACTTTAGACTTTACTGATTTTGATACTTGTGTTAGTTGCATTAAGGGAAAGCAAACTAATATGTGTAAGAAAGGTGCAAATAGGAGTTCTAACCTATTAGAAATCATACATACGGATATTTGTGAAAGTCCATAGACCTTAATTAGACTCCTCTAATTAGTTGCTAAATTACTTGTTAATTTAGTATTTAATGATCTATGTAACATGCATGCAAATATAAAGACATTTATATAAAAGAAGAAATTTTCTCACATTGATATGGAAATAATATGGGCACAACAAGAACTTCTTTTTGTTGTTCTTGAGCTATTAATATGGATGAACACAAGTAATCTCCAAACTAGAAGATCTCCTCTAAGTTGCACCAAGATGAAGTCAAATAATCTACTCTTATTATTAACTAGATAATAAGATAGATATTATACTACTAATATTAGACTATATTACTACACTAGTAATACTTAAGAAATATTAGTATATGAGAGTTTTTTAGAGAGAAGAAGAGTTTTGAGAGATGTATGATAATAAGCAAGAATGAAGTGATCAAGAAATGAACAACAATTGTTCTATATAAAGCCACAAGGGCCGGCTCAAGTATCACCAAACATGAATTTTTTCTTCTTATTTTATTGTCATGCAAAGTGGTAATGTGTTGTAGTGAATAAAATGATTTTAGGTTTACTATTCATGTCATAAGCACATGTTGCTTGTGAGTATGAATAAAAGCAACCATCATCACCAACAACTACAATATGTGTGAAGGCAATTTTGATCCATTTTGATTTTTGATATTTGTCCCACAAATACTTATTAATCATATGCTTAGTTATCTTGTATAATTAAGTGTTAATTTGATCATATAACAATTATATGACACAAATAAATGAATAATATGTACTTAACATTTTAAGTAATATTCTACCATTATAACAATATATAATGGGTTCCACAATGCTTAGTTAATTTATTTTACAACTCTTTGTAAATATAATTAACTAATTACCTCTATCTCAAAACCTCAACTAATTTAGTAATTTAACGATTAATTACTAAGGTAAATCTTATTTAATCGTATTAAAATAAGATATAAATTTATTAGTCAATTATCGCATAATTGAAAAATAAACTTAATTGAATTTGAGTTCTCAACTCAATTTCTAACAATTAACTCTTATACATATCGAATATATGTAATGTACTAATTAACTGTATCGTATACAAATAATTAGTTACAATTTGGATTTCATCCTTTAGGTGTGACCGAAAGTGATCAGTTGATCACCGCCGTCATACGACAATAACGTCAAACTTTAGCCAGCCAACCGTTATTGATTTACGTTAATCAACTGACTAATCATATATATAGTCAATAAATTTCCCAATTATATTCCTAAATAAGATTTATTATGTGGCGCACTATTGTGGAGGACACCTACTCCAACAATCTCCCACTTGTCTGACACAAGTGTGCGTCACCAATTCTCTTGTCTCTTTATCACATCTCCCACTCAACGCAAGGTGTCTTTCAGGTCGCACTTGCGATTGACAATATCTAGAGTGGTTTTCTCGATAGGGAGAGTAACTGTCTGACTGGAAAATCTACCATAAATCTCTTTCCGAGCGTGGCCACGCATTTACAGTAACTTCTCCTCGAGTGGCCTAAAGATGTTTGTACCCAACGTGGGTGGACAATTCCTGTTGATCTATCTACTCTGTATGATGCAGATCACCATGATCCAGAAGAAGTCCATCGGCCTCCTTTTACGGCACGACCTAGAACATCAACCAAAACCAATCGAAAACTGCACCGACTCAGATAGACGGTCGCCAGTCAAAAGAATCGACTTATAGGAATAAGATAGAAGCCCCTGCCACGACCAGGCATCAAATAATTGATTTAAGGGTCTCTACAATGTCACTGTCCGACAGAGTGTCATACAGTCTGTCTATGTAAACGACCAGTCATCTCCATGACCCCATGGTGCTGAACCAACCATCGATCGACTTACAATCTAGTAATTTCGAGACGTCACCTCATTGAGTGACTAGGGACAAAATACGAAGTTCGTCCTATTCACTTGAATAGGGTCCAACAATCTATTCGGATAAACAAAGTATTAAATTTAGTCAAACTAAATAAAAGAGTTTTAAATAAAACTCGAACATTGAATGCAATTATCATATATGAAATAATTAATACAACATTCAATTATTACATATTTTATAATCTAAAGGAATTCTGGTACACGTCTCAATCCCATTGTGACGACATGACCATCATGCTTTGCCTTTGACAAAGGCTTGGTTAAAGGATCAGCAATGTTGTCATCTGTCCCAACCTTACAAATGTTAATTTTCTTTCTGTCCACGTAATCTCTAATTACATGATATTTCCTAAGTACATGTCTAGACTTGTTACTAGACTTGGGCTCTTTTGCTTGAAAAATAGCCCCACTGTTATCACAATAAATGTGATAGGATCTTTGGCAGTAGGGATACTGTAGTCCTTCAAAATGCCGAATCACACAGCTTCCTTTTCAGCTTCAGAGATGCAAGGGGACTCTGCTTCTGTGGTAGAATCCGCTTGTGTAACGCTTGCTTGAAAAAACTCTTCTAGCAACAGCTCCTCCATCAATCCTCTAAACGTAGCCGGATTGGATTTCATTTCATCCCATCGGTTGGAAAATGGCATCGGGTAACCTTTACACGTAAAACCAGTCTCGCTCCAAAACATAAGAACGAATCCTTGGTCCTTCTTAAGTACTTAAGGATGTTCTTTACGGCTATTCAGTGACTCTCACCTGGATTTGCTTGGTAACGACTTGTCATGCTCAAAGCATATGCAACGTCGGGACGAGTGCACATCATAGCATACATGATTAATCTAGCAGCTGATGCGTAAGGGATCAATTTTATGCGTTCAATCTCCTCGGGTTTCGTAGGGCACTCTGACTTGCTCAAGGTGATCCCACTTCCCATAGGAAGAAAGCCTCTCTTAGAGTCTTTCATGTTGAACCGATCAATAATCTTATCAATATAAGTCTCTTGACTTAATGCTAGTATCCTTTTAGATCTATCCCTATAGATCCGGATACCTAAGATGCGCTGGGCCTCTCCTAAGTCTTTCATTTGGAAATGTATTCCTAGCCACTCCTTTCCAGAAGTGAGCATTGGAATATCATTCCCAATGAGTAGTATGTCATCTACATACAAGACTAGAAAAGTTACTTTACTCCCACTAAACTTCATGTATAAACACGGTTCCTCGACGCTTCGAGTGAAACCATTTTGTTTAATAACATGATCGAAACGATGATTCCAACTCCTGGATGCTTGCTTAAGACCATAGATGGATCTCTTAAGTTTGCATACCTTCTTAGGGTTTGATGGATCCATAAAACCTTCAGGTTGTGTCATGTACACTTCCTCTTCTAGAATCCCATTCAAGAAGGCGGTTTTGACATCCATTTGCCAAATCTCATAATTATGAAATGCGGCAACCGCTAAGATAATCCTTATAGATCGAAGGCATGGGACTGGGGGCGAAGGTTTCGTCATAGTGAAGGGGACAATGGAACTGGGTTGTTGAAAAACATTTTGCACCCAATCAGCTTTGTAAACTCATTTAGCGTTTATACTATGCCACTTGGTCTTATAGATCCATTACACTGAGAGGTCTACCTATTAGGTAAATCAACCAAGTCCCATACTTGATTGTCGTACATAGAATCCATTTCGGATTGCATGGCTCCTAGCCATAGCTTTGAGTCGGGACTAGAAATGGCTGCTTTGTAGGTAGTAGGTTCGTTACTTTCAAAAAGTAACACATTATAGTCATAACCTTCCTCTATAAAACCAAGGTATCTATCAGGTTGATGACTAATTGTGCTTGACCTCCTAGGTTCCGAAGGAATAATGACCGTACCAGACGAAGAGGGAACGTTTTCCTCGTCGTCCTTTTCGGTTTGTGGCTTTTGGACTTCATCAAGTTCAAATTTTCTCCCACTCTGTCTTTTAGAAATAAAATCATTTTCTAAAAAGACTGCATCACGAGACACAAACACTTTGTCCTCGTGTTTATTGTATAAGTAATAAGCACGTGATTCCTTTGGATATCCTACAAAAAGACATTTGTCAGATTTGGGTGCGAGTTTATCGTCAGACTTATTCTTAACAAAAGCCTCGCATCCCCAAATTCTCATAAATGACAAATAAGGGACTTTTCCTGTCCATATCTCATATGGAGTCTTGTTTGCCGCTTTAGTCGGGCTTCTATTTAGTGAAAATATTGCAGCTAAGATAGCAAAACCTCAAAAATAATCCGGGAAGCTATGTCAGACTCATAAAGATCGAACAATATCTATAATAAAGTTCGATTTACCTTTCGGAACACCATTTACATTGAGGTGTTCCAGGATGAAGTCCTTGTGATTACTATCCCACCCCCAATCTTTTAGAGTGTAATCAAAGTCATGGTCAAGTATTCACCACCACGATCGGATCGTAGGGTTTTCATCTTTTTATACATTGAGTTTCTACTCATTTGAAATCTTTGATTTTTCAAAAAGCATCACTTTTATGCCTCATCAAGTAGACATATCAATATCTACTCAAGTCGTCGGTAACAGTAATGAGTAGTGTGATAACCACCTCTAGCTTGGATAGTCATGGACCGCAGTACACCGATGTTAAGTTTAATTTATTTCACTGTTGCTCGTGTCCCTTTTCCCGTAAGTAAAAAGGAGCACGAGTCATCTTGCCTAGAAGACAATATTTGCATACGCCATAAGATTCGTAATCGAATGGTTTGAGTACTTTAGATGAAACAAGTCTCTTTATGCGTCGTTCGTTTATGTGCCCTAAACGACAATGCCAAAGGTATGATTGATTAGGTTCACCTGTTTTGAGTTTCTTGTTTTCTACATGATAGACCTCTTTTGCAATATCTAGAACATAAATACCTCCAATAGAAATGGCCTCGCCATAAACCATTTCATTAAAAGAAAAAGTACAACAATTGTTCTTAATACAAAATGAAAATCCTTCCATGTCTAACACGGAAATGGAGATAATGTTCTTGGTAAGAGTTGAATTGGTACATAATAGCAATTATTTAAATACAACTATAAACCATTAGGCAAAAGAAGAACGTAGGTGCCCACGGAAACTGCGGCTACCTTAGCTCCATTTCCCATGCGCAGGTCCACGTCACCCTTGGCTAGTGCTTGCGCGTCCCTCAGCCCCTGTACATGATTACAAAGGTGAGAACCACAACCGGTATCAAATACCCAAGAAGATGTACTAGCAAAGTTAATATCTATCATATAGAGTGATGCAAGAATTTTATCTGACGTTGTCACACAATCGTCCTTCTTATCTTTCAAGTACTTGAGGCAATTGCGTTTCCAATGCCCTTTGCCATTACAATAATAGCAATCCGCCTCCGCGTGTTTGTTGACTTTGGGCTTGGCCTTATAAAAGACCTTGCCCTTTCCCTTGTCGGATTTCTTGAAAAGAGTCTTACTGACGAGCTATATTACGGTGTCGTTAAATCCGCAAATTAGCTAAATCAAATAACAATTTATAAAGCCAAATCTAGACTCAAACCAACCTAAGTAAAGGGTAGTAAGGGTAAGACAAGGATCGAACCCAAGGGAAAGCGATGAATGCTAAAAATCTAATCTAGACTCTTGCTAAAAACCGATTAAACAAATTAATTAATCTAACCACAAATTAAAACAATAATTGAAACAAAGACTTGAATTACTTACAAACTATGATATTCACAATGGAAAACATGTAGGAAAAACACAAATGGAGAAAGTTTTTCATGAGAATTGATTATCAAGTCTAAAATTACTAACAACAACTAAATACTCAAAGATTCAAATATGGAGAAATAACTTAGTGCAATTATCCCAAGTTCCCCCACAATTAACAAAGTAAAGACCCTTCTTTCCTTCCTTTCTCTAATTATCTATTACAAACTTCTAATAACTAGCCACCAATGAATTAAACCATCCATAAATGACTCAATACAACTAAACCCATAATTATTAAAACATAAGCATAAATAAAGATGCAAGCTTTAAGCACAAAACCAAAGAAGCATGCTAGAATCATGTAATAAAACATTAAACCATGTCCTAAATACACAATAATCCAAATTCCACTCAAAAGATTCCAACTTTTAAACCAAAGTTACAATCTTTCAAGTTTCTTCAACAAATATCAAGACAAATCAACCAAATTCATCAAGACAAAGCAATTTAATCAAACAAACAATGACTAAGATGGTTAGTCTTAACAACAATTCATTCAACAATGAAATTCAAACATAGGAAAATGGAATTAAATAGAGAAGGAAGGATTAAAAAGGTCTTACAATGCTAAAAGGGAAGAACTTGTTCAAATTACACTAAGCAAAAGAAGATTAGCTACCCATAGTCTTCATATTACAACCAATTTCTAAGCAAAAACCCATTACAAGAGCCAAAGTTGAGGAACAAAAAGAGAGAATTCTAAGGAAAATATAATGTTGTATGTTGAATGCTTTATGCCCTTCTCTCTCTCTTCAGATTTCTTCTTATATACCCTTGGTCCGCAAACCTAGGGGCCTTGAAAGGTGGGCTTCCAAAAGACAAGACGAGAAAACGAAGAAAACTCGTGCTGAGAGATGACGCAGGCTGCGTCCTACGACGCAGGCTGCGTCGTGCTGACGCAGGCTGCGTCCTACGGCGCAGGCTGCGTCGAACGCTGCCAAATTTTTCCTTTGCTTTCCTTCTTGACTTTCGTTGACCCAAGTATATTTGACCCCGCCTTGACTTCTATTGACCCATTGGGCTTGGTCTTCATACCTTGGTGATTCATTGCTAGCCCACTCCAATTTCCGGGTTTTTGGGTCTCGGGTTTTCGGGTTTGACTTTCATTGACTTTCGGGACTTGACTCTCAAAATTGACTTAAAATACTAAATACTAACATTATTACAAAAACTAAAATTAACATAAAACATAGCTAATGACCCGTAAAAAGTAGAACGAAAGACTCTAAAAATTACTACTAGACACGCCAATATTTGACGTTGTCAAACACCCCCACACTTGGACTTTTACTCGTCCCGAGTAAAACTCGAGATTAGCACAAATGACACGAGCCCAACAAAGTGTGTGTGGAGGGATTGACCTCTCTTCCCTCACTACACCCTTCTTATACTCCCTCTTAAGCAATCCACCAATGACAAAAATAAAACAAAAAGACTCAATTCTTGTGACACTCTTCTCTCACTCCCCCTCCTTATATCATCCCTCAAGACTAAAGACACGACATGCCACCTACTCCGACTCAAATCAACTCCTCCCTACTTATAGCTCCCAATAAAGTAGTATGATCATCTTTGCCTTATCCCAAGGCATAGCGAGATGGTCTTTCTCAACAACCTCCATACAAATCCCCTCCTTATATCCCCCCCTTATTACTCCACTAATGCAAATCATGGTTACTTGGTTGGCCCCAAACTTCACAATTTGCACAACCAAGCGACCACCAACATAAATCCACCAATTTGAAACAAAGTTTTGTGACTCAAAAAATAAAAATAAATGGGGTCCTAAGCTAGCCTCCTTCCAATTTCCTCCTTATCACTCCCTTCTTATTCCTCCAAAATCCTCATCATAGGAAGAATTATGCTCAAATTTTTTTTCATTTTTTTAATTTTTCCATTTTTTCTCTTGAAAATCCCTCATTTTGCCTAAGGTTCCCTTTTGGGTTTTCACCTTAGCTTTTCCTTTCCTCTCATTGGTGGCTCGCAACTCGATTCTTCATTTTGCCCGGAATGCCCTTTCGGGTTTTCATTCCGTCCTCGGCCACCTTCCCAATCTTGCCTAGGTGCCCACCCTTGTGTGTTTTCACCTAGCCGGGATTTTCAATTTTTTTCTTTTCTTTCTTTTCAAAATAAAAACAAACACAATACAAGGCATCAAAACAAAACTAACTATGTACAATCTTCTCCCCCACACTTAGAATACACAATGTCCTCATTGTAGGAGAGAAGAAAAAATGTTACCTCATCAATTATCAAAATGAGAAGAACACGAGGCACCTCCTCGGTTTCTCCTCCTTTCCCTTGCTTCTCTAATCCTTCTTCTTCGCTCCATGCCTTCATCAAGGACTTCTTGAGTGTATGGAGTTGGGTAGTCCGGGTTTTGTTGCATGGACATCCCAAAGAGAGAGCTAGCTAAGCCATAGACGTCCTCTTGTGCCACCGCATCCTCATAGGAGTCTTGAAGATAGGTGTGGTGGCGCTCATTTTGAACGTTAAAGTGACTCGTAGCTTGCTCCGTCCAAGCATTTTGGGTGGCCCACATTTTATTTTGTTCCCGCCATCTTTTATCTTGTTGCTCTCTCCATAGGCGGGCTTCCTCTTGCCCGTCTAGCATCCTCCTCCATTCCTCACTTTGAGCCCTCTCGGCCTCCGCTCTCAATCTCTCCCTCTCCTCCACAACATTGTGCCAATCCTCCAAAGTCTCAAGCCTACCTCCTTGAAGTTGTTGCCAAGTGTTTGAGGCATCCACCCTCCCACTAATGTGCGCCAAGACGTCATTGGTGCTAGCAAAATAGTTAGCCATTTGTTGTTGTCATGGCTCCACGGGAGTGCTAGAACGACCCTCCGCATCAAACATGGGGGTGTCGGTATCATGGTGGCTTTGGAATGGTGATTGGAAATGGAATGGTGGTGGTGGTGGTTGTTGTTGTTGTTGTTGTTGTTGTTGTTGTTGTTGTTGTTGTTGTTGTTGTTGTTCAAAATTTGTGGTTTGGGAAGGTCCTTGCTCAATTGCAAGGATCTCAATCTCCTCTCTCAAATGCTCACTTCCCTCACCACCTTCTCTCCTTACCCTCCTTTGCCTCAAAGGCACTTCTTCTACCTCCCCCTCCTCCTCCGCACTACTTACCCCCAAACTTTCCTCCCTAGGACAAACAAAATCCCATGCCGCGGGTCCTCTAGGTAAAGGATTGTTTTGAGGTCTAGGCAACTTCATGTAGCTTAGCCCGTCACTTCCCAACCAAAACCCTTTCAAGGGTTGCTCTTTGCTAGTCTTAAACATATGCACTTCCTCTAGCCCAAGACGGTTGTACCTCGTCAATCCCCTACAAATGTTCACCGCTTGATCATTACCAATGCCTCCCTCATAATGCCTTACCAAGAAAGAAATCACCCCCCCACAATGGATGCTTGCCCTTCCCGATTTTTGCCTATGCTTGATGCAAGCTCTCAAAAACAAATCGGCCCAATCCGGGATCCCTACCCCCTCCGGAAGCATAGTCCACAAACAAAGCCGGATATTCTCCGGCACCTTGGTGGGTTCTCCCGCGGAGTTGAAAATGGTGGTGAGGAATCTTGTGATTAGGCGGAGTACGGGGTGGGTGATGGCTGAAAGTTTGGCATCTTTAGATGGGTCGTGGTCAT
The DNA here is from genome assembly GCA_022085475.1 of Heliosperma pusillum. NCBI lineage: Eukaryota > Viridiplantae > Streptophyta > Magnoliopsida > Caryophyllales > Caryophyllaceae > Heliosperma > Heliosperma pusillum. The sequence goes on along the minus strand of JAIUZE010009981.1, from coordinate 19,120 downwards.
TGGCAATGTTATCCCACATCAAATGCATTTTGCCCTTGGGGCAACTAATGTCTTCGGGTTGCTTGGTGATTTTCAGGATTTGACGGATTTCGGAAGTTGGGGCATTATGCCAAGTTTGGTTCAATCGGAATCGTTAGGCTTTCTCCTCACCTTCGGGCACATCCAACTCCGACAAGGTTGCTAGAAACTCGTATGCAAAACTCCTATAGGTGTAATCCCAGGAGTTCGGCTCGAGATAAGCCTCTAGCCCTACTTTAGCTAGCATGTCCCTTGTCAAGTTGAACATGCCTAAGGCATGGAGGGTGGTTGGGCAAAAGAATTTAGTGGCTACAAGAGGGTGAGTGGATATTTGATCCCAAATTTTCTTATATTGAGCTTGCATCCTCTCATAGCCCATAAACACCGCTTCTACCTCGGTGTCGAGCTCACTCACCGTGGCCCTCTTATTTTTCCCCTTGCCAAACAACTTAGAGATCTTTGGTGCCATTTCTGCAAAATGTAACAAACAACACACTACAACAACAAGAAGCAATCACTCGAAAGATTTTTCACTCAAGCAATTCAACAAACACTTGGTGTGCAACAATTTCTACACCTCAAAAAGCTAGTGTTTGTTGAATTTCTTTACCTTACTCAGAAAACTGTGTCCAATCCTAACTACACAATCAAGCAAGGGAATGGGGAACTCAACCTAAGACTAATTCTAGCCTAATTCGAGCAAAAACTTGAAGAATAATGAAAAAGTCGAGTATGAAGTTATACCTTTGCTTTTCCACAAGATTCAAGCTCCTTGATGATTAGAATAGGTAGGAATTCGACAAATAGCCTTAAAAACCCAACTAAAGACCCGAAAAAACGAATTTGAGGGAAAAAATCTAGGTTTTTTTTTTAAAACGGATTTTCTGAGATTTATGGTGAGTGAGATTGATTTTGGGGTTATTGAGTGTAGAATAATGATTAGGGAGAAGAATGGGATTGATTTTGATGAAAGTTGTGGAAGATTTGAGTGAGAAAGATGGATTTTTGAGGGATTGGGGTGGTTTTGGGTGTGTTTGTCGTGAAAAGCAAAGAAGAAGATGGGGTTGTTGTGTTATGAATAACTCGGGCAAGAGTTAGAAAATAAACTGAACTCAGCACTCGACGCAGGCTGCGTCCTACGACGCAGGCTGCGTCCTACGACGCAGGCTGCGTCCTTCACTGCCGGATGGTTCTTGCTTTTGCACTTAGCAAAATTTTTGCTAAGTGCTCCAAACACCTCCATACTTGCAATTTCACTTCAATGGCCCATAATAACCTCCAATATCCAAATTCCATCGATTCCCAAACTTTTCATCCGTGGCACGCATCCCGAGGCGGCCAAAAACTCGTAAAACTTCACAAAACAGTTAGTAACTTCAAAAAAATTTTGTTTGATGCAAAGTCTAACTAACTAAAAACAACTCAAATGCTAAGTTTTAACAAAGAAACTTCAAAGAAATATTCACAAGGATAGAGTATGTACATGGTTTGCCGTTTATTTAGAGTCGATGGCTCGACTTAGCTATTTCAAGCTTTTCAACTTTGATAAACGGGGTCTTCAAGCAAGACCTCTTCTTCCCCCTCCCGGGCACATCATTGGAAGTAGTGTTTGAGACGGTGGCCATTCACTTTGAGGAGCTTTCCATCCCCGGGCCCCTCCACTTCAATAGCTCCATGAGTAAACACTTTCTTGACGGTGTAAGGTCCAAACCATCTTGACCTCAACTTGCCCGGAAAGAGCTTAAACCGGTTTTGGAACACAAGAACTTTATCACCTTCCTTGAAAACTCTACGGTTTATCATCCCATCATGCCATCTTCTTGTTTTCTCTTTGTAGATGGACGAGTTCTCATAAGCATCTTGGCGAATTTCTTCAAGTTCTTGTAATTAAAGCTTCCGGTGCATACCGCTCTCATCTTGGTTTTGGTTGAAAGATTTGATAGCCCAATAAGCTTTGTGCTCAACCTCCACGGGGAGGTGGCAAGCCTTGCCATAGATGAGACGGAATGGGGACATGCCAATGGGGGTTTTAAAAGCGGTCCTATATGCCCACAATGCATCAACTAGCCTCTTGCTCCAATCCTTTCTATCCGGATTAACCGTCTTTTCAAGGATTCCTTTTATTTCACGGTTGGAGAGTTCGGCTTGCCCGTTTGTTTGTGGATGGTAGGCCGTGGAAATTTTATGATTCACCCCATACCTCTTGAGAAGGCCTCCAATCACCTTGTTACAAAAATGGGTCCCCCTATCACTAATGATAGCCCTTGGAAAGCCAAACCGAGAGAATATGTTCTCTTGAATGAAAATGGCTACTAACTTGGCATCATCGGTGCGGGTAGGAATTGCTTCAACCCATTTTGATACATAGTCCACCGCCAAGAGGATGTACAAATAACCACCGGAATTTGGAAAAGGGCCCATAAAATCAATTCCCCACACATCAAAGATCTCACAATATAGAAGAGGTTGTTGTGGCATCTCATTTCTTTTTGTCAAATTCCCCACCCTTTGACATCGGTCAAAAGTCTTTACAAATTTGTGGGCATCTTTAAAAAGGCTTGGCCAAAAGAAACCGCATTCAAGCACTTTTCTAGCGGTTCTTTGTGGCCCAAAATGTCCTCCACAAGCAGAGTCATGACAATGATGTAAGATGGAAGGGATCTCACTCTCGGGCACACATCTTCTCACAAGTTGATCTTGGCAAAACTTCCACAAGTAAGGATCATCCCATGTATAGTAATTGGCATCGGATTTGACTTTGCTCTTTTGATGAGAAGAGAAATGGCTTGGGAGCCGCTTTGTCACCAAATAGTTGACCATGGTAGCATACCATGGCTCCTCCACTTGTATTGCATAAAGTGACTCATGAGGGAGACCTCCTTCAACCTCCTCAAGAGGGCATGATGGTCTTCCTTCATGGTTTAGCCGGCTCAAATGATCCGCCACCACATTCTTCACCCCTTTATTGTCTTTTATTTCCATATCAAACTCACTTAGAAGAAGAATCCATCTCAACAACCTTGGCTTTGCATCCTTCTTTGCCACAAGGTATCTAATGGCGGCATGATCGGTGTAGATGATCACCTTGGTGCCCAAGAGATAAGATCGGAATTTTTCTAGAGCATAAATCACACCAAGGAATTCCTTCTCCGTCGTGGAATAGTTCTTTTGAGCATCATTCAAGAGGGTAGAAGCATATTGGATCACATGGGGTCCATTGTCACTCTTTTGACCCAAAACCACTCCCAATGCATAGTCACTTGCATCGGTCATGATTTCAAATGGAAGATCCCATCGTGGTGCTTGAATAATTGGTGCGGTGACCAATCTCTCCTTCAAGTCATTGAATGCTTTCCTACATTTGTCATCAAAAACAAATTCCGCTTCTTTGTGCAAAAGCTTGCATAAAGGGTTAGCAATCTTGGAAAAATCCTTAATAAATCTCCGGTAGAAACCGGCATGTCCTAGAAAAGACCTAATGTCTCGGGTGTTAGAGGGATAAGGTAAAGTTTTTATGATGTCAACCTTAGCCTTATCCACCTCAACCCCCCTTTCCGACACTACATGTCCTAAAACGATGCCACTAGTCACCATGAAATGACATTTTTCGGAGTTTAAAATGAGATGAGACTCTTGGCATCGCTCTAAGACAAGAGCAAGGTGTTTTAGACATGCATCATAGGAGTCCCCATGGACGGTGAAATCGTCCATGAATACTTCTATGATTCGTTCTACATAGTCGGAGAAAATACTCAACATGCACCGTTGAAAAGTTCCCGGTGCATTACACAAACCAAAGGGCATACGACGATAAGCAAATGTACCAAATGGGCATGTGAATGTGGTCTTGACTTGGTCCTCGGGTGCGATTGGGATTTGAAAATACCCCGAGTAACCGTCAAGGAAACAATAGAAAGCTTTCCCCGCTAATCTTTCTAACATTTGATCAATAAATGGTAGCGGGAAATGGTCTTTCAATGTTACCGCATTCAAGCGGCGGTAGTCAATACACACTCTCCAACCGGTTTGTGGTCGGGTGGAGACCAAGTCTCCTTGTGCATTCTTGACTACCGTCACTCCTCCCTTTTTGGGTACGACTTGAGTTGGGCTAACCCAACGAGAGTCGGAAATAGGGAAAATGATACCCATTTGCAATAGCTTAATTACCTCTTCTTGCACTACCTCCGCCATGGGTGGATTGAGCCTCCTTTGGGGTTGTCGGACCGGTTTGGCATCCACTTCAAGCCGTATCTTGTGCATGCAAGTCACCGGGCTTATCCCTTTTAGGTCCGCTATGCTCCACCCAAATGTTTCCTTATGCTTTTCAAGTAGTGATACCAATTTGCCTTCTTGGTCCTCGGTGAGTGTGCTTGAAATGATAAGTGGTAGGGTGTTCTTGTCCCCTAGAAAGATGTACTTTAAATGGCTTGGGAGGGTCTTCAACTCGACCTTAGGAGGTTGGATAATGGAAGGGAGGGGCTTGTGGAGTGGAATACTCAAGGTAAACAACTCGGACAAGTTCGCCAGTGCAGGACGCAGGCTGCGTCCATGGACGCAGGCTGCGTCGTACGACGCAGGCTGCGTCGTGTGACGCAGGCTGCGTCGTGTGACGCAGGCTGCGTCGAGCACTGCCTTGCCCTGTTTTCAGCATCTCTATGACGTTGAGCTCCTCATATGTTTATATGGGCTCTTCCCTTTCCAAGTTTTCAAGACATTCCTGCACATCAAAAGCCAACAACAAGCGCAAACCTTCCTCTTCCATGGGGTTAGTTAAAGCTACCTCGAGTGGGTCTCTATCACAAAGTTTATACATTTGATTCACTAATGGCTCAAAAATATCCAAGAAGAAACAAGATTGATGGTCACTCGGGTGCCTCATGGAGTCATATATATTGTAAGTTAATCTTTTCCCTTCAAACTCCATAGTCAAGCACCCGTTTGAAACATCGATCTTGGTATTTGAAGTTTTCATAAACGGCCTACCAAGAAGGAGAGGGGTGGCACTAGAGCTAGATTCCATATCTAAGACGTAGAAATCCGCCGGAAAGACAAGATTATCGACTTCCACTAGTACATCCTCTACCATGCCCTTGGGGTAAACACTAGACCTATCGGCAAGTTGAATGACTACCCCGGTCTTAGACAAAGGTCCTAAACCTAGGGTCTCATAAATAGATAAAGGCATGACGTTTATAGAAGCCCCAAGGTCTAGCATGGCACGTTTAAAACTTTTCCCCCCAATAGTGCAAGGAATAGTGAACATGCCCGGGTCTCCACATTTCTTTGGTAAATTTTGTTTGAAAATGGCCGACACATGTTCACTCACCCTAACCTTATGGGTTCCCTTCTTTGGATTTCTCCTAGGTGTGCAAAGTTCTTTCAAAAACTTTGCATACCTAGGGACACTATTCAACAAGTTAAGAAGCGGGATGTTTACCTCACATTTCCGAAAAGTCTCATATAAGTCATTCTCCTTGGCATATTTCCTTGTGCTTATCAAAGCACTAGGAAATGGGACTTCCGGTATGTACTCCCCCACTTCATCATCTTCAATAGTGTCTTTGCCCTTCCTTGAAATGTCTCCCTTGGGGTCCTTGCTTGTGGACCCCCCTTTATCATCCTTCGATATCTCTTCTTGACCAACCACCAATTCTCCTTGGTCTTCAATCTCCAAAGTTTCCATCTCAAAATTCTTCATCTTTTCCTTTCCTTTTCCAAGGGGTTTTACTTCCAACTCTTTGCCTCCTCTCAAGGTCATGGCACTAGCATTTTCCCTAGGTGGGGGAATGGTTTGAGATGGGAATCTTGTGGAGCTTGAGGCTTGGGATTTTGACAAATTTGAGGCCATTTGGGATAGTTGGGTTTCCAAGTTGTTCACCCTAAGGTTGTTAGCCTCCCTATCCTTCCTTGCTTCCTCTCTATCCCTCCTTGCCTCCTCCCTATCCTTCTCTTGATTGGCAAGAAGTGTTTGCAAGATGTCACTCAAGTTCCCTTGGGAAGAAGAATTCCCTTGATTTGGACTTTGGTTTGGTTGTCTTTGGGATTGAGAATTATTTGGAAAATTTGAGTTGTTGGGTCTTGGGTTGTTGAAATTTCTTTGGGGATTTTGGTTGAAATTTGAGTTTCGGTTTTGGGTTGAATTTTGGGCTCTCAAGTGATTGAATTGACCATTTTCAAAACTCTTTGATTTGTCTCCTCCCCACCCCAAAAGATCACGATTTCCCACTTGGTTATACATTCCTCCACCACTTGGGTTTCTAGCATTGTAGTTCCCATACCCCATGGCATTGACACTCTCCATGGTGGCTCCTTGCTCAATCATGATGTAACATGTATTTGTAGCATGTTCACCTCCACAATAAGAACATTCAAGTGATTCGGGGTGTTGAGAAAATGAATTACCTTTGTTAACAACCAAGTTGGATACCAAGCTTTTAAGTTCACCCATCTCTTGCATGAGTTTGTGATTTTGAGAGGCATGAGAATCTTCCATGGAAGAAACATTTCTAGAGCTTCCTCCCCTTTCATTCTTCCTCCCGTAGCTTCTTGTGTTCATAGCCAACTTCTCAATAATGTTGTTGGCCTCGGCCACATTAAGTGTATCAATGCCACCTCCGGTGGCGGCTATAATCATCCGTTGGTCATTTTGGCATAATCCTTCATTGAAGGCCGTCAATAAATCGTCACCCGACATCCCATGATAAGGGCACCTTGCCACGAGGCTTTTGAATCGCTCCCAATAGTCATAGAGAGTTTCCCCCATGTCTTGCTCAATGGTAGTGATGAGCTTCTTTGAGTGGTTATGCCTCGAATCCGGGTAGTATTTCTCAAGAAATTTCTTCTTCAAACCCACCCAAGTAGTGACGGAATGGGCCGGAAGACAAAATAACCATTCCTTAGCGGCATCTTGTAGAGAGAATGGAAATGCCCTAAGTTTAAATTGGTCTTCGGTCACTCCTTGAGGGATGGCCCCTTGGCATATCATGTGAAATTCGGCCAAGTGCCTATTGGGATCATTCCCCACCATTCCATGAAATCTTGGCAAATTATGAACAAAGAACCCCTTTAGCTCGAAATTTACATCCCCCATGGGAGGGTATGCGATACACAACGGTTGCTCTTCATAGTTTCTTGCCCGGATCTCACCAATAGTTCTATTATCTTCCATTTCGGGTGGGTAGATGATGTTCAAGGGTGGTGGTCTCCTTGGTGGTGACCTAGGTGGTGACACAAACACTTGTTCTTGTGGTTCTTGAAAAATATTGTTCTCAAACTCCTCTTCACTAGGCTCTCTCCAAAAGGGTCTCCTATAGAGGGGATTCGAAAACAACCAATTGGAAATGCTACTAGAAGCCGGGTCAATGTCTTGGTCACCAAGTCCCTCTTGTGACCTAGGCATAAACTCTAAAACACTTCAACAACACAATTAGTAACTTCAACACCAAATAACCTACAAACAATACAAAAAGAAATATTTGAAAAATAATCTAAACAAAGTATGACACTAACAAGAGTTCAAATTTGATATTAGCTATATTGCCTTCCCCGGCAACGGCGCCAAATTTGACGAGCTATTTTACGGTGTCGTTAAATCCGCAAATTAGCTAAATCAAATAACAATTTATAAAGCCAAATCTAGACTCAAACCAACCTAAGTAAAGGGTAGTAAGGGTAAGACAAGGATCGAACCCAAGGGAAGGCGATGAAGGCTAAAAATCTAATCTAGACTCTTGCTAAAAACCGATTAAACAAATTAATTAATCTAACCACAAATTAAAACACTAATTGAAACAAAGACTTGAATTACTTACAAACTATGATATTCACAATGGTAAACATGTAGATAACAAATAGGAAGAGAGTTTTTCATGAGAAAAGATTATCAAGCCTAAAAATCACCAACACTAACTAAATACTCAAAGATTCAAATATGGAGAAGTAACTTAGTGCAATTTTCCCAAGTTCCCCCACAATTAACAAAGTAAAGACCCTTCTTTCCTTCCTCTCCCTAATTATCTATTACAAACTTCTAAAAACTAGCCACCAATGAATTAAACCATCCATAAATGACTCAATACAACTAAACCCATACTTATTAAAACATAAGCATAAATAAAGATGCAAGCTTTAAGCACAAAACCATAGAAATATGCTAGAATCATGTAATAAAACATTAAACCATGTTCTACATACACAATAACCCAATTTCCATTCAAAAGATTCCAACTTTTAAACCAAAGTTACAATCTTTCAAAGTTGCTTCAACAAATACCAAGACAAATCAACCAAATTCATCAAGACAAAGCAATTTAATCAAACAAACAATTACTAAGATGGTTAGTCTTAACAACAATTCATTTAACAATGAATTTCAAACATAGGAAAATGGAATTAAATAGAGAAGGAAGGATTAAAAAGGTCTTACAATGCTAAAAGGGAAGAACGTGTTCAAATTACACTAAGCAAAAGAAGATTAGCTACCCATAGTCTTCATATTACAACCAATTTCGAAGTAAAAACCCATTACAAGAGCCAAAGTTGAAGAACAAAAAGAGAGAATTCTAAGGAAAATATAATGTTGTATGTTGAATGCTTGATGCCCTTCTCTCTCTTCAGATTTCTTCTTTTATACCCTTGGTCCGCAAACCTAGGGGCCTTGAAAGGTGGGCTTCCAAAAGACAAGCCGAGAAAACGAAGAAAACCCGTGCTGAGAGATGACGCAGGCTGCGTCGTGCTGACGCAGGCTGCGTCCTACGACGCAGGCTGCGTCGAACGCTGCCAAATTTTTCCTTTGCTTTCCTTCTTGACTTTCGTTGACCCCATGGATATTGACCCCACCTTGACTTCCATTGACCCATTGGGCTTGGTCTTCATGCCTTGGTGATTCATTGCTAGCCCACTTCAAGTTCCGGGTTTTTGGGTCTCGGGTTTTCGGGTTTGACTTTCATTGACTTTCGGGATTTGACTCTCAATATTGTCTTAAAATACTAAATACTAACATTATTACAAAAACTAAAATTAACATAAAACATAGCTAATGACCCGTAAAAAGTAGAACGAAAGACTCTAAAAATTACTACTAGACACGACAATATTTGACGTTGTCAATAAACTTCAGGTTTATCAAATCGGGTATAATAAGAACCCTGTGACAACCCTCGATAATGCGGAAATATAAAACATACAAGCATGTGAATTATATAGCGGAAATATGAAGTTTTTAAAACTTTTATACATGCAAGATAGAAATACGAGGAATGTCAGTAATTACAAACCAAATATAAAAATACTACAAGAGACATAGTCTCTCAAAATGTTATCCAACAACAAAGTAATTAGCAACTAGCTAAACAACGTCTAGAGGTGTTTCATCTAAGGACAACGCCCGCTAACTCACACCCGAACCCAAAATACCACAAGCAAAAAGCCATCCAATCAAGCAACCTGTTCATCCATGAAAAACATGAACGCCACAGTCAGTGGGGAGTAACTCCGGGTTCTCCCAGCCATATCACATCAAACGTACATAAAAGGAAATACAAAAGTAGAAGCATGCATATATAGATATACATGTGAGATACGATAAGGATAGATAGGCAATTCATTATATAATGATAAGAGCATATGGAATACAAATCCGAATCCATTATGTTATTCAAAGACTCGGGGAAGATACTCTTAGGCAACCGAATACGCTCACTAGGGCTTGCATCTCACCGTTAGCGGTATAAGTTTGATAAGATTGAGACTCGACAAACCACGCCAAGTCATGCGATGATCACAATTAATCCATCATATTATCATCCATTCAAACGAACCAATACATTGACGATGCCAAGTCATGCAATGACCATGAATAAAATCATGAAATCACGCATTCAAAGACAACGACACAAAGACGACATCTCTCACGGTAAATGAAACGCACTAGCACCGTGTACATGGCAAGTATGATTAAAAGGCATCCACGAGATCACATTTCCCTGAACGCATACACGATTCAATTCATTTCGTATATGTAGACTAATTTCCTCCTGGTAGGAACGATAAGGCTCCTAATCTAAACCTGGCCAGATTCTCGGAATCACATTTTCCGATTCGATATGCGATCACGTTTCGCATCCAAGACTCGGGCTTACAATATATATGCCGAGTACCCCATTCTCGGTAGATCAATTCACGAAAGAGGCGGAAAAGAGCTCAAGCCTCATAACATGCGGTACGCTACATGCAAATAACACCACCTCGCAAGTACACAACATTTGACGGCCGGGTCGATCAACGCAATGCGTTCAACTCCCAACAACGTCGTCGTATGCCCACTAACACATGCATTTAAGTAGTAGGATACCTCCCCGTTCCGACATTCCAGCCTTACGAACGTGGAGGTAGCCAAGGGAATGAGAGTACAAAGCACAAGACAAAATTGTGCTCAAACCGTATCATTTGTAAAAAACGACTCAAAGTGGGACATAGCAAAAACCGTCACAAAACATGTGATACAAGCGAATGAAATATCATATATCCAAAACATGAATATTGTAAGTCACTACGTAAAATTATACGATAAACGAACGATCGGAATTATTATAAATGAAAACCGTAAACAAAAATCACAAACAACATCCAGCAGAAGCCAACCGGTCAGGCTGACCGGCTGCCGGTCTACCGGCTAAGGTCAACTATCATATGAAAAACCAAAATGAAACAACAACATGTCCCAGCCGGTCAGGTGGACCGGCTGCCGGTCACCCGGCTGAGGACCAAGGCATATGAGAAAATCAAAGGGGAAGTGATATAAGCATGATATAAATTTAACATTGATAAACATGAAACAATACATGATTACATAAGCACTAGACCAAGTTTAAGAAGCATAGTATATAGGAAACATAGATCTTATCTCAAAACAACAAGTTTGGAAACTAACTAAAACAATGGTCCACTTTAAACGGTCATAACTAGAGTTCTATATATGAAAATGCAGAAATTCCAAGTCGAGGTGATAGCTTATCCTCTTACGGTTCCAACGATAGGTCACAAGCCCAAAACAAGCAAGTAACGAAGGAGATATGATCATTCTACGAAAAAGGGTCGGTGCAGTGAGTCCCAGCCGGTCAGGTGAACCGGCGGCCGGGTACCCGGCTGAGAACACTTCTACCCGAGAACAACAAACACCATTTCTATCATTTCCAATTTTCATAATTCACTTCTAACAACTATCAACAATCAATAATCATCATCAAAAATCATCAACTAACAACAATCATTATCAATAACATAAATCCTAAGCTCACTAATCGTATTCTAACTACGAGTTCTAACATATAAAGCATGTAAAACACGTAAATGATACCGAGTAACCCTTCACCGTTACCTTTACGCGTCTTTAATCGATTCTAAACCTTCCTAGTCTCCACCTACATACAATTAGATAATAAAAGATGAATATCATTCACCTTGAGAAAGACGGATAATTTAAAAAGCGAGAAAGACGGAAATTTTATTACTAATACGGATAGAGCCTAAGAAAAAAAGAATAAGACGAACTTACGTGAATTTAAGCAAGAAATGAATTAGTAGTGACGATTCTAAACTTGGAAGAATATGGAGGCTAGGTTTTGGTGTTTATGGTGAGGAAGAAGAAGATTGAGTTGTAAGGAAGTTAGGGTTATGAGGGAGTATATGTAGGGTGAGTAAGTGAAAAAGTCAAGAAAAAGTCAAAGACGGCTCAAGACGGGTTTTACATGAAATCTCGCGGAAATTCCAAATACGAACTCGGAAGTTCTAAATTTGACTCGGAAAATTAAATTTACTATTAAAACTAAATTTCGCTGAAAAGTTACTGTAAAATATTTTCACTATAAAAATAGGGTACATTTGCGGGTGTTACAACCCGGATGGCCTCAATCGTCACATCTTAACAATTTAATGTCAACTTTTTATTTAGTTTGACGTCCACAATTTATGACGCTATTTTATAAGCACTTGGTTGTGTATAAATAATTTCTGAATAATTAATATATCACATGCCACTTTAATTTCTAGTTGACTATTTGTTCAGTTAAAAATACCGCAAGCGTACGGGTCAATTGTAGATGCTTACGAGTCGATCTCAGGGAAGTAAAGTTAAGTACTAGTCGAATTAGATTATACTTTAGCTACGAGGAATCAATAATAGAGAATTAACTAGACTAAATTGATAAGCAAATAACAACGATTTTAATCAATCACTAAAAGGTCTAAGGTTCATAGTCTCGTTATAGGTCGACAAGCTCTACTAAAGATGAATAATTACCAAATCACTACTCGGATTAGACACTACCTAGTTTGCTATTAAAAACTCTTCCGAGCTAATTAAACTCCCTAATATTGATCAACCTACCTACTTCCATAAGCAAATTAAACCAAGTAGAGGCATTAAGTTGATAGTTAAGTCCTAATTATCAATAATCCACTTCCATGAATAACTAATAATCAAAGATAAGATTAGTGTTCTAAACTAAACCGCCTTGCTTCCACAAATTGATTTAGCTTTAACCAATTATTAGATGATGAACTTGGTGGATAAATCTCGTCACAAAACAATTCTCAATTCCCATTGAACAATTAACTTGCTCCTAGATTCATTCAATCAAAAACAACAATCCAATTCAATATAAATCTTTATCTAAATCCGAGATACCGATTAGGTAATCAAAATTAACAATTCAATTCATGCTTGTCATCCCTACAGCGATTCTACGAATCCTAGATGGGAAATTACTCACTCATAATAAAAGAAGACAAACAATTCATAATTAAAACAATATAAGACATAATTAAAAGAATAGATGAAAGAATACTTGTAATTAAAGAACCTGAATGTTGAATAGAACGAAATATAATTGCAATAATCCAAAGAGCGAAGTAATTAAATCTTAATCTAAAGAGTTCTTGTAATTAGGGTTCTTAATATAAGCATAAGATAAAAACAATGTATGTAAAACTAAGTATCCAAAAGGGTTTCTTAATAATAGGTCTTTTATTAGAACTTGGAAACTAAGCTAAATTGGAGTTTCCAAATCTCGAATAAGGGTTTTCGCAGTCCCCCCGCCCGGGGGAGTACTTCTGCCCAATTGCGGCTTCAAGTGCCAGTTTCCCCGCCCGGGTACAAAATATCCCTGCCCGGGGGAGTTCTTCTTTTCTTTTCTTCTTCATAAAATACTTCAATCTTTATGCTCATGACATCTAAGCCGTTGTCCTTCATTCCAATGTCCGAGAACTTGTTTCTCATCATTCCTATCATGGATACCTTTCCAAGGATGGTTCGTTTTGACCTGAAACAAACACAAAACATACCAAAGCGTAGTATATATCGAAACATGACGAAACCATGCAAAGCTAGCCTAAAATCATATCAAGGGGAGTCAAAATAAGCTTAATTAAGATACTAAATACACGTAAAATATGCACTTAACACTATTCATCTTGCTAAACTTCTGGTTAACAATGTCATATCACGTGCCAAATTTATAGTTGACTATAATTACAGTGCTAAACTTCCAGTTATCAACATTTAAGCATACGACTTCAAATTAAGTTTGTTGTATCTAGCCAGATAAAAATAGATGTGACATAAGACACTAACTGGTGTCTTATTTATATTGGCAAGACTAAACATGTAACACAATATTCCTTCAGGGAATATTACACATTGCTTTTTCTTGTAGTATGGACACAAGCCATACATCAAAATGATTATTTATGGGGGTACAAATCATAACTGATTCTTTGAATAATCTCAGTTAAACTCAATTAATAATGTATCAGTCCTGTCAGGGGAGGTGGTGAAATCAACGAATCATAGTGATCATTCTTTTCATAATTTTAAATAACTTGATCACATGTCACTTGTATACGAGATACCACACATAATATTTTAAGCTATTTATACGATAATGTGTCTACATGACTACATTATTTGTATGAATGATAAATATATTTCATACTCAAGCAATGATATCTCATTCGCTTCAGGGAATAATGTTGATTCGATTTGATATAATTCTCAACTTTTAAGAGTATCTCATATTTTACAAATATTCATGTATAAACATTGAGTTTATTCTTAATTATGATACTCAATTAATACTCACTATATGAAATGTGAGAATTGATCAACACCATGAACTTCAGGTCACAGTTTCAGTATCTGTAAACATTATGAACTTCAGGCCATAATTTAGTATATGTAAACACTATGAACTTCTGGTCATAGTTTCAGTATCTTTAAATACTATGATCTTCAGGCCATAGTACGAATATTAAAATTTCAACTCGTATATTACTTTCCTTTTCTCATATCGAATTTCGAGTATATGTGTCACATGAATCTTTCAATGAACTGATTTGGCTCTGTAAGTCTACATCACTAAGCTCAATTTAGACTTCTTTTACATGGCTCACCAAATGCCACATTATTAGGCTCAATAATGCCATGTTCTCAATCTGCTACAGGCAGAGTTTTTATGAGATGTCACATTCACTTCAAAGAATGGACCAAATTTCAAATCTATTATGCCGTTCAACTTCAGGTGAACAAGAATCAATTCAGAAATAATTTATCCTTTTATAAAGACCGCTTTAGCCATTTGAAACCCAAATGCAGTTCATAAATCGCAGCTATGAACTTCTGGCCACTAGCATTTACATGTGGACTTCTGGTCACTTACACTTCAAAATATGAATTGATGAGACGGTGTTAAATTATTCTTACACACCTTTAAAACCTTGAACTCCAGGCCAAAGTTATAGTATGGACATATCTGCTCATCTTTATAAAATAAATCTTTTGGAACTTCAGGTCCAAAAATGATATGATATGTCCTTTTCCAAAAATTTAGTCCAATAATATGTAAATTAGATTAAATTAGTTATCATATTAAACAATAACTCTTCGTTTATCGGTGTCATAAGAATATCAAACGTAGAAAAATTGTAGGCAATTCATGATAATCTGAGTTATTTCCCGTATGATCTTTATTATAATTAACAAAATAATTTATGAACAAGCGGAAATAACTGAGCAAAACTGATCAATAAATATGATATATATTATAAAGATACAAAATCAACTCATATGTTGTTAAACTCAAGTAACATATCTATGAAACGTACAGGAATTGTACGGAAATAAATGGAACATGTGTTTTCATCAAAATAATCAACATAGTTCATTAATTTGGATTGTATATATATATGCAAACAAGATTATAATCATTGTGATCCTTTATAAATTATCTTCTTTGATTAATTTTATTAGCTATTAGGCTGTTACATATTACGACACATAATTAAATTTTAAAACCCAAACTTACTAAATCACTAAAACCATATGAATCATAATGATTAATGAAGTAAGTAAATAATTAAGCATACATGGAACTATGGAAGACAATCACCACATAGAAGCAAATCGATTAAACAATAAGAATCATAATCAATAAGTTTGGTAAGAGACATGACCGCAAAATTTTGTTCTTTTGTTCGTATTAGCAGGTTTGCAGCAATTAAGGAGTATCATAATCAATATATTTTGCATGCAATAATTGTTTGATTAATTCTTAGTCCTTAGTTCGTAGATTCATAGGTTTTCACGAGTAGTAAATCAGTAAACATACCGTAAGTAAATAATAGAATAAGATCTGATATGAACCTCCATATTATCATATTTGAATAATAATTATTTACTCATACCCAATTGGTTAGGCTCGTGCTGATAACGTGTTGTGAAACAAAGGGAGAGATAATTATAGAGAGAAGGTAGAGAGAAAGTAAGGGAGACAGATCTGTGTTATTATTCCATTATAAGGGGTATATATACACATACAATAGGGGTAGAGTTTCCATAAGATAATATATTCTAGTATCCTATAAGATATGGACATCCATATAATAATATTTCATAACAATATATATATATATATATATATATATATATATATATAGGGTCAGGATCCGGTAAGAACCACTAACATAATGAGAACCATGAGAACTCTCACTAAATCTCCACCAAATCTTGTTTCGAAAGTTTTGATGGATCATTTACAATTAGTTTAGTTCATTCAATCAAAATATTTACAGTAAGTAAACAACATTTATTGATTCTATTAAAAAATATGATCTTAATGTACATAAATTCAATTAGGCAAACTAAAACTACTCTAAATGCATGAAAACGAGCACTAGGTGCATGAAAATTGTTACATGCATGAAAACAATTACCAGGTGCATGAAAATAACTAGCTCTAGATGCATGAAAATGAGTAGTAGGTGCATGAAAATTGTTAGATACATGAAATTGACTACTAGGTGCATTAAAAAGAGTAAAATCTATTTCGACTCGATTTCCGTCAGTAGCTTATTCATTTTCGGCCAAGAAATATGTTATCTATCCATAATATTCTACGCCGAATCCAAAAATTTTGTTAGTTTTAAAAAATAAATTTTGTAAGGCGTAGTTCTCACGGTTCTCATTATCTTAGTGGTTCTCACCGGATCCCAATTCTATATATATATATATATATATATATATATATATATATATATATATATATATATATATATATATATATATATATATATAAGGGAATAACAATCAAACAAAGGAAAGTCTAGGATCAACGGGTTCAAATTGCTAATTCGAGTTTTAATAAGTCGGGTCGAAAGTTGAGAGGTAGTAGGCTAACTTGGGCGCGGTGGTTTGAGGTTTTCGATCTTACAATCCCTCCCCCATGACGGTCCTAGCTAGCTCTTGCGTACAGGGTCAAACATGTTATTTATATACGGTGCTAGAAACACCCAAGACTCTCAATCTTATGGGTATGCGCTAACAAGGTCACAAATCATACAAGAAGTCACTCAAGCATTTCATCAAACATGTTGTATGCATAAGATAGAAGCAAGACAATAATCAACAAATCAACCCAACAATCAATAGATTATTTTAATCCTCATAGAACCCCATAATTCCCCACTAATCTTTGAAACTACACTTCTCAAGCATTAACACGAAGGATATGGAAGAACAAGTCAAAAGATTAAAGCGATACATGAGAAACATAAGACAAGAAGACAACAAGTTTAATGAAAGATTGACAAGAAAATAAAGAGAGATTAGAAGATTATACCTACTAATTAAAGTATTAGATGAATGATAAAGAGAGAAAACTTGAACAAAAAGAAAGATTGTCACTAATCTTCTCATATAAACCAAAAGAATCTAATTACAAAACTAGACCTACAGTAATTTGAATAGTCTTTTGACGAAGGATTAAGCTAATCAATCCTAATCTAATCTAATCTAATCTAATCAGATATAATTTAGGGTTTAAGCTATGTAAAGATGGGGATAAAATGGAACCCTATTATAATTACGAGATGGGGTATATATACTAAGCACAAGACTTGGGGAAGAAGAGAAGCGGAAAAAAAGCGAAGAAAAGGCGAGAAGAGCTACGAAGGAGGTCCAGCTCGGGTGAGCTGGGACAATCCTGACACCAGCTTAACTCGAGTCAGCGCTATTTTAGGCGAGACAGCTCCATCTCGGTCGAGATGGCCTGAGCTCGGGCGAGCTGGTCTACTTTCGGCCCTTAATCTACATTCTGCTCTGAAGCTCGACTCGAGCTCTACTTGAGCTGGTCTATCTACCCAAAACTTGCCTAGAGGCCTATGTCAATGGTTTTGTTTTCTTAATTATACATGTCATTCGTCACAAGTGTCGAAAAGCCTTCAAATGGGTGCAATGTCATGCCCAAACTGCCTCATTTCTTTCATTTTCTTTAAAAGATGGTATAATAACGAAAAAAAGCAAATATGAAGCTTTTGACACGATAAATGACGATGATTGGCCAAAATACCATGCAAAACAAGGTAAATTCAAAGTCCATAGACCTTAATTAGACTCTTCTAATTAGTTGCTAAATTACTTGTTAATTTAGTATTTAATGATCTATGTAACATGCATGCAAATATAAAGACATTTATATAAGAGAAGAAATTTCCTCACATTGATATGGAAAATATAAGGACACAACAAGAACTCCTTCTTGTTGTTCTTGAGCTAATAATATGGATGAACACAAATAATCTCCAAAGTAGAAGATCTCCTCTAAGTTGCACCAAGATTAACCCAAATAATCTACCCTTATTATTAACTAGATAATAAGATAGATATTATACTACTAATATTATGACTATATTACTACACTAGTAATACTTAGGAAATATTAGTATATGAGAGTTTTAGTGAGAAGAAGGATTTTAGAAAGAAGTATAACAATTGCACAAAATGAAGTAGTAGTAAAATGAACAACATTTGTTCATTATAAAGGCCATGAGGCCGGACCACCTTGTCCAAAGATGGACTATTATTTTGTTTAATTTGATCACATGCATTAGAGTGGAGTGTTGTAGTATATGTGATGATTATTTCTACTTGTTATGTCACTTTCAATTAGTAACCAAAGAGTGTAAACAAGAACAAAAATCATCACCTTTGTAACTACATCATAACCGGCCACAATGGTCTAGTTAGATCCATTTTGATTTTTGATATTTGTCTCACAAATACTTATTGATCATATGATTAATTATCTTGTATAATTAAGTGTTAATTTGATCATATAACAATTATATGACTCAATTAAATAAATAATATATGCTTAACATTTTAAGTAATATTTTACCATTATATCAATATATAATGGGTCCCACAATGCTTAGTTAATTTATTTTACAACTCCTTGTAAATATAATTAGCTAATTACCTCTATCTCAAAACCTCAACTAATTTAGCAATTTAACGATTAATTACTAAGTTAAATCTTATTTAATCGTATTAAAATAAGATATAAATTTATTAGTCAATTATCGCATAATTGAAAATAAGTTTAATCGAATTTGAGTTCTTAACTAAATTTCTAACAATTAACTCTCGTACATATCGAATATATGTAATGAAACTTACTAATTAAATGTATAGTATACAAATAATAGTTAATCTTGTATTATCCTTGAGGTGTGACCGAAAGGGAATCAGTTGATCACCGCGTCAAACGAC